>JAQPPZ010000738.1:0-16385 GCA_028583015.1 Wollemia nobilis
GACACCACTTTGCCTCTCGTTGATGATAGATAGACAATGCATCATCGTGCTGCGCCAAAAATCTATCCCGATCTGCCAACTGAGTCCGCAGAAGATCCCTCTTCTACCACGCATCCCCCAGCTCCCACCTCGCATCCCCCAGCTCCTGCATCGCATCCCAAAACTCCAGATCCCGCATCCACAGTAGCTCTGTCAGTCGCACAATCTCAATGCCTACATCCGACCCCACCTCCTCTGTATCTGTCGGATGCATAGGACTCGCAGGGACAGTAGCCTGCTCAGGCTCCCACTGGTCCTCCACATCCTGCATGTCCGGCTACTCCGGAACACCCAAGTCCACATCCTCATCTCCCACATCCACCATGTCCACATCATCCAACGGACCCCCCCAATAACCCCGTGCTGCCTTAGCATCCTCCACTGCCACCTTCGTGCCTCCTAGTGGCCCCTCTCCTCTCCAGTGCCACAGTACCCACCACGAGTCATACTCAGTGGTAGTCCCGATGTCATCCACATCCGGGACCTCAATCATCGCATCCGACTCCTTTCCCAATGGTGCGGTGACCGGTGGCTCCAGATCCCTCTCATCTCCCCGATGCCGATAGACCACGGGCTCACCAGGCAACCCCTGGTGCACCCCAAACTATCATGTAACCCGGCAGTACGGAAAGAACTCATGCTCCATCCCGTGTCGCCCAATCAACCATCGCTCCCTATGTACCCGTCGAAGCCACTCTCCAGCCTCCGGCCAGACTAGACAGTCTCGATAAGGATGCCAAACCACCTCCCCTAGAGTGAGCAGAGAGAAGGCATCAATATAGTTTTGTACATCACCTGCCCATCGCCAACTCTACCCCTGCTCCGCAGACCGCCGCCACAAAGCTGCATAGCCAATCTCCTCGTCATCCATCACCGCTCGAGTCATCCATGGTAACCCGGTCGGCCTCTCCACTGCTATGTGCTGCCAACCCCAGCACTGAAGAAGATAACTGCAACTCACCCCCTTCCACTACCAAAAATGGACACCGTACAGCTCCCCGTAGAGCTATGCCAACAATGTCTGTCCCCATCCATAAATTAGCAGTGCCTCTATCGGGCACTCTACCAAATGCCATACCAACTCCAGCAGGTTCCACGGTAACCTCCCGCCTGATGAATCAGGTAGAAGCATGTTAGAAATGAGGCCCATCAAGAATGCGTGCCTCACTCCTAACACCCCCCTCTCCTGCCACCAGCTAACAAAAATCCCGCTAGCCTGACAGTCCACCTCGGCTGTCTCCACTGGGTTCGTTACACCCAGCCACTCCGCATGCCCAAAACATCTCGTCAGTACAGCAGTCCGCTGATCACGCGATGATGTCCTAATGGGCAGTCCATCTATCGGAATCCGAAGCAACCGATAAATGTCCTCCAGTGTCACAGTCATCTCCCCTGTCGAAAGATGGAAAGTGTTGGTCTACAGATCCCAAACTTTGATCAGGGCCGTCAGATAGGCCTGATCTGGGACCACAGGCTCCAGTCGAGCCACCTGCTTGAGCCCAAGGGCATCAAACCACTACCATTCAACATCATTCAGCACCGACCGTGCCTCAGCAAATGCGGCAGGTACACGGTACTGGCTCCTAACCTGCAAAACAATAACACACAAAAATTCAAAACTAATTTTTTAGATTTAGGGTTCTTAACCTTAACTGATAATTACAAAAAAAAAAAAAAAAAAAATGCACTTACGGGTTTCACCTCCGCTCCGCCGCTCGAAACAGTTTATGCACTCATGATGACAGAGAGAATTCCGGCAGCGCTTCGCTTCGCAGAATTACCTCCTCCTCCCAGAGCTCCCAAATCACAAGAAAAAAAATGACACAAATGAGCCCAAATCCAAGTTTTGGGCCTTAAATAAGACTACCAACTGGAAATTGTCCTTGGCTGGGATGAGCGCTCTAGTCAGAGCTCGTCCCACCCAGGGACGATTTTTGCAATTGGAAATTGTCCCACCCAGGGACAATTTCCAGCCAGAAAAGTCAAAACATCAAAAAATCAACAAAAATGCACTAAAAACAACAAATAAAGTTGCCTAATAGAATGTTGTTACACTCGCAATCCAAGGCAATCAAAATAGACTTTAGGGTCATATATTGTCGCTATCTCACTCCCCAAGAAGGCTACCATAGCCGAACCACTCCACGGGAAGAAGATTACAACAATTTTATCCCCACATGCGTCACAAAAAACAACAAAAACAATAAAAAAAATTCAACAAAAACAGACAAAAAAAAAAACATTGTCGGACACAAGTGCTCTTCCACTTAAACTCCGGGCAAAGAAAATTGATGTCGAGGTCCAAATTATCGCTCTCCTACTTCCCCAAGAAGGCTACAATAGCCGGACCGCTCCACGGGAAGACGGATTTTCGACAATTTCATCCCCAAACGACGTCACAAGAAAATCAAAACAACAAAAACAGTAATAAACATTGCCAGACACAAGTGCTCTTGCACTTAACCTCTTGCAATAGCAAATAAAATCGATGTCGAGGTCCAAATTATCGCTCTCCTACTTCCCCAAGAAGGCTACAATAGCCGGACCGCTCCACGGGAAGTTAGATTTTCGATGATTTCACCTCATTACGGCATAACCAAAAGGGTTAACACCCACCAAAAACAGGTCCAAATGTTGGAAAAATTGCACACGCTTAACGGTAAACCCTCTAAAGGCACCCTTGCACAAGTCATCTTGGGTCAAGCGACTCGTCGCTTCTCTCATGAAGGTCATTCCCTCATTGATTCGTCGCTTGAGGGGGTAGTCACACTTAGTCACCAACCAACAATCACACACCCAATTAAGGAAAACGACATGCATTCAAAGAATCATTGACAAAGTCAATCATGCTCCTTGCTTGGGGCGAGTAAACAAGCAACAATCAAATCAATCAAACACTTGGAATTTCGTGAATCATGAACACAAGGTTCCCCCGAGGATAAAAACGCCCTTTGCTCGTTCATGACTGATCAATGTCTAAGTTCAAGTCACACCTCACCAAAATAGGTTAATACTTGAAATAAAATTCCTTAGCTCGTCAGAAGCAAGGATTCAAGAATGCATGCCCTTTCCATACTTGGGGCATCAAAATTTGGTTAGGTTACCAAGAAACCCTAATCATTAGTGCTTTGGTTATCTATTTTTTTACTCAGCACTGTGTCACCCGCAGCACTTCCAAAAAAGGGGCAATCTGTAGACACCAAAACAACACCAATCCGATTATGTGATTGCAAACACTGATCGCTTTGGCAAACACAGCCCCCAGGGCAGCCCTCAAAGGTCAAACAGTGGTCTTAACCACTTTCATAGCAATTTTGTGAGGTCAAGAAGAAATTTGGCACACTTAGACACTTTGCCTAGTAATCGTCTCACCCAGGGATGATTGCTAACTTGAAATCATCTCACCCAGGGATGATTTCTGAAATCGTCTCCAGTAAGGACGATTTCCAAGTTTAACGGGAAAAAAGACAAATGAGGCCAAGTGGCAGCCCAGAACAGTCAGTTGATGACTCCTGCCTCGCACGCATGTGTGAGTGGACAAATAGGTCGTTTGAGGACTATCACAAGGGCAGTTATGAAAGCCCAATTCAATGGAGGATTCCCCTCCCTCTTGGGAAGACAAGACTGCCACATGGTGCCTATGACCAACACATGGCATTTGTGCTTCCCTCCCAAAAGAGACCCCATGGGTCTATAAAAGGTGGGACTTTTCTCACCCAAGATATACAGGTTGAAGGAGTTTTCAAGCAACGAAGTGCTACCGAGTTGAAGACCCACTTGCATCCCTTTTGGTTCACCTTCCAACATCCACCAATCTCTTTTGCAAGGGAGGTTGTTGGGTGGCTTTTGGAAGCTTGAATCGGACCTAAATCCAACACATGGACACCTAAATCAACCAATTCGCCGACCCCCCCAATCCTAAGAGGTTTTGGGCCCATCCCTAGTGGATTGGTGCTGGAATCAAGTGCCAACGGTGGGAGGCCCACTTGGGCATCTCCGTACTTTTCTTAAGTTTTATTTCAGAAGAATTCTAGTTTATTTTCTCATGCTGCATATTGTGTTTTCTGTTTGGTGAATTCATAGCTGCAATTTCGTAACCTTTGATCAGATTCTAGTATGTTTTGTGTCGTTTTGTAGTTTCACTAACTTGTAGGAGGTGATATCAAATTCCCGAGGGTAGAGGCCAAATTGGGAGAATCCGACCATCTGGGTCGTCCCAAAATGGCCCCAATTACATAACCCCTCTGTCTGTAGGTGTTTTGGAGACCTCGGGAGTCGACATTGGAGCGTGTCAGTTTGGTTTCCCCAACACAAAAGAAATCGTCCCACCCAGGGACGATTTACAATCAAAAATCGTCCTACCCAGGGACGATTTCCAGTTGAAAGCATATTGGCCGACTGTGTCAGTGGCAATGGCCTGTTGGTAACATTTTCTGTCTTCTGGCAAGTTTCCAGGCTGTTTAGAATCATTTTGTTTATTGTTTTAGATAAATGTTTGCATGCATCTTTTGATGATTTTAGAAGAACGAACACTTTTCACTTGCAGTAGGTGCTACTGACATCTTGGTTGTTTCTTTGTTCACAGGAGAAGCAGCGGAGGTGAAGAACTCATCGACATCAGTGGCGACATCATCTTGGCCCGCCCATTGCAATCGTGGGCACACAAAAAGAGAAACATTGAGTGATTGTAATCTAATTCTTTTAATGTTCCTAGCCCCCGAAAAGGGAGGAGACGTCATTGTAACAGAGATCAAGGGATATTAATGAAAGGGCTGTGTTTTCTCCATTTACTTGTGTCTCTTCCAATGCGTTTCTTTTCCATTTCATGCACTTTACGTTTCTAGGACTTAAGCGCATTTGGTTTTGGTTATATTGCAATTAGTGTTTCCTTTGCCCGGAATCTCGTGCTTTCAATGACACCAAAATCTATGTGATGTAGTGAAGAATATTGTGTGGAGTTACATGGAAAAAACTCTACCATAATGGTTATGAATTTAATGGAATAATTGAGTGGTGAAGTTACACCCAAATTATGTAAGTATTTTATATTATAAAAATATTATATATGTATTGTATGTTTTTGTAGTAGTTGATACAAGAATGATTTGATTATCAAAGTACTTAATCCTAACAAGATCATCATGGAATTGGATTAAGAAATTTGTATGGTTTTTGTAGTTACAATATTGTGTTCACAAACATAAATATTGGATAGAAGACAATTTATCCCAAGGCTAGTTCTTTATGGATTTGAGGTAGAATTCCAAACTAACACAAAAAACTAAATATTTAATGATCAAATACATGCTATAGTAGGGCTGGTAAATTTATAAGTGTTAAATTAATTATATTCCAGATCAATAATTTTATTCATTTAAAATAAATGTATAAAAAAATATAAGACTTTCATGACAAACCATACCTTAATGGGGTCATTTTTTTTTTGAGAATTTTTTTATAGTTTTGAATTATGTCAATTAGATAAATATAAAATTAGTGGAATTTGGACAGGACTATGTCTTGAAAATAATCACATATAACTGAGATGATCATGAGAAAAACGAAAAGGATCATGTGATATATCTTAAGACAATTTTAAAATATGCATAATTAACATGCAAGTAGAAGAAGAAGAAAAGAAGAGGTATTCAAATTGATCGAAATTCCAACATAGAAATATACCATTGGAAATAAACAACTTGTAGAGAATGCAAGGATTTGGGATATGTTTTACACTTGACTTACTCTTTAACAAAAATATTTAGAGAGATGATAAGCTGGCAAGATAAAAAAAAGTTTACTTAAAATAGAATAAAAAACACTTATTATTACAAAAATTAATTAGGATCACATGGTTCTTGTATCTTACATTACAATTTAATGATAATAATAATTAATTTCCAATTATATTAAGTATGATTGGAGTAACTAAATACAATTTACAATTATAATAATTAATAATAATTGAAATTAAAATGACTATTAGGGGTCACAAGGTTTTTATATTTTAAATTACAATTTAATAATAATAATTAATTACTAATTAATATTAAGTATGATTGTAGTAAATATATATAATCTACAATTATGTGGGCTTGAGCTTCACCATGGTAGAGAGAGTTTGCAAGGGCCTGAGCATGACCATGGAAGAGAGGGTATGCATGGGTCTATACAACGTGGTAGAGACCTTAAGCCTAACCATGGAAGAGAGGGTCTACAAGGGCCTAAGCCTCACCATGGCATAGAGGGTTTACATGGGACTAAGCCTCACCATGGAAGAGAGGGTTTACTAGGGCTTGAGTCTCACCATGACAGAGAGGATTTGCATGGGCCTAAGCCTCACCATGATGGAGAGGATTTATGAGGACCTGAGAGTCACCATATTAGAAAGGGTCTATGTGGGTCTAAGCCTCATGATGGAAAAGAGGGTCTACAAGGGCTTAAGCCTCACCATGGTAGAGAGGTTCTATGTGGGCTTGTACAACATGGTGGAGGATCTCTCGCTCTTGTGCTCCCAAACCCTTTCTCTCTAAGTGGGAGGTCTCCTTATCTTTCCTACTAGGTTTTTACCTCTGATATCTTATTGTTGGTTACTTGTGATAGTTATTTGGATGTCTCTCTACAAAATTCTTTGCTATTTCTCCTTATAATTCAAAAACAGATAAATTCCTTATGCCTTCAATATCTATGGAGTCATACTTGTTTTTCCAGATCACTCTATTTGGAGGGTGTTTGGTCATTTTTCCTAATGGTTGCTAGGGATTATTATTGGTTGTGGGTGTCATATAGGGATTCTTTCGTTAAAATTAT
Source organism: Wollemia nobilis (assembly GCA_028583015.1). NCBI lineage: Eukaryota > Viridiplantae > Streptophyta > Pinopsida > Araucariales > Araucariaceae > Wollemia > Wollemia nobilis. The sequence continues at coordinate 6,850 of JAQPPZ010000738.1, forward strand.
TTTTGGGTCTTTCCCCTTCCTTGATCTAGATTCCAAGGTGAGACCTTGGGCTCAATGACTATTGAGGATGTAATTTGTTGATGGTACCTTTGTTTGGTGGGGTTCCCTAGGACTGATGGGTTGCAAAGGGTGGACCATCTGATAGATCCAACTTCTTTTGCTATGTCCAATTCCAAGGATTCAAAGTTTTATTTTTTTGATGGCATATTTCTTATATTTTCATTTAGATGCTCTTTTAGGTTGATTTATAATTATTATTATCCTCAAATTACCCCGAGGTTGGTTGGAATCTAGTGGGATCTATGATTTTATAGTGTAAGTATTCGTTGGATGCTTGCTTCCAAGATGGAGGGTTTTTTATTGTTAGTGTCCTCAATTGCAGATCTGCTTTTATGGATTTTTTTGTTTTTATTGTTTACCCCTCCATAGGTTTCCAACTACTGGTTGGATCATGTATCAAAGGAAGGTTGGGTTCATTGGTTGGACTCTCCCATGAGGAAATATTATTTTATTTTCTAAGCACTCCTTGGACTTCACAGTTTTAAATATTGAGCATTCAAGTTTCTTTTATTTGGTTTATTAGGTGAGTTTTGAGGGCTTTGAAACAAGTGAAAAATTTTTGTTTAATTTTTCTGTTGTTCCTTCCACTCGGAGATTTGAGGGTATTCAAATTTAAAATAAAAATTTATATTTATTTTCTCTTGCCAATTTATGTCAGTGTCATACCCTTATTTTCCAACTATTTCACCCCATTCCGTGGTTGCAATCTATGAATGGTTGGTCATGATTTATTGGTTAGTAAGGTTATAACTGGGTGGGATTGTTTTGAATTCATTTTCGACTAAAAATTTCATTGGTTTTTGCCTAGTCTTTCTTGAGTTACTTAAAATTCATGGTGTTTTTCTCTTTTGGTCCTCTTATTCAAATTTGAATTTTAAATTGGAGATAAAGCAAAATTTCTAGATCTATTTTTAGTTAAAATTTGACTCTCTTGTTCGAATCTAGATTTAATCCATTTGATGTACTTCCTTTGAACTCATTGAATACTCTCTATATTTACAATGGTTTGGGGGTCCTTCCAAAACCCCTTTGTAAAGGTTTGAGGACCTTTCAAAACCCCTTATACCACCTAATCAAAACAAAAATTTACAATTATAATAATTAATAATAATTTAAATTAAAATTACTATTAAATGTCCATCTAGGATAGTGTAGTGGTTAGGATTTTGACCTCTCTAGATGAAGGTTTAACGTTCAAACCATGACGTACCTATAGTAATTACCTATTGGTTGCCCTAGTTTGATGCCCTAGATGGTTAGGTCATGTTGACTTTATTTTACCTAATGAACTATGGTTTATAGAGGCAACATCCAATGGCATTACCAATTTCCCTATGTGTGTGTGTATATATAGTTTGATGCCCTAGAGGGTTAGTTCATGTTGACTTTGTTTTACCTAATGGGTTAGGGTTTATGGAGGCAAAATCCAATGGCGTTACCAATTTCTCTCTCTCTATATATAAATTATTAAGATTTTGAAATTATAATTTATTATTATTAAATTATTTTTTAATTTAATATATTAATGTTACACATGTTGTTAAGAAAATTAAAAAATAATTAATTTGTTAATCTAACATGTTAACTATATTCATCAATACGTAATAAAGTATGGTGTACAAATACAACCATACAACTTTTATACTTGGACCGTCTATTATTTTATACTCAAAATAATAAATGTTAAAATTCAAACCTTTTATATTTTATTATAATTTAAATATGTGAGATATTTTTTTTGGTTAAATTAAAAGAAGAGGGTTTTGAATGATATCCCACAACCTTTTACAAAATATACAAAAGGAGGACAACTCAGCACAAGAAATGAGGTTTTTTGAAGGCATCCCTCAACCTTTAAAAATAACTCCAACAAGAGCAAAGCACACCTCCGAAAGGGTAAAAAAAAACACCAACACAGTCATCGAAAAGAGCAACAAACAAAATGAAGGGACTAGCTACATAGGTCAACAAGCCAAAAAGGAATTAAAATTTGAAATTTACAAGGCACACCCAAACTATCTACAAGATACCAGCTCTCCCAGGAGCAAACCATCCACCATATTACCATATATATCAATTCCATGCACTGGAAAAGCCAACAACAAAAGAAAAAATCAAAATAAAATAAAAGTAATATTAAAACATGAGCTTTCTCAAATCAAAATTGGGACCCCTGTAGAAGAAACCAACTAATAAATATCCCCTACATCACTTCTGGAAACAACATCCGCTCACAGCAGCTCCTACCAGAGTAAAACATCCATTATAAATGTAGATCTAACAATCCCATACATCAAAAAAACCAACTATGAAATAAGAAATATTAGCATAGAAAAAGAGAAAAGAAATGTCGTGCTTAGACGATCCTATAAAACAAGAATCAACTCTCATGATACGAGAGAAGAAAACTGAAAATCCAATAAAAAATGAGGCTCCAAGACAGACATTCGAGGCTAAACATGATAATCAGGGTTATGCATAAGGGGTCAGCGTCAAAATGTATTTATAAAAATTTGGCGAATCAATTTCAAAATCTAGGTGAATTGTCCATACGCATGTAGAAGGTTAACTATTATTAGGGTTAATGTTGGAAATTTAAACTTAAAATGGTAAAATTATTATAAAATTGGAGCGAATTGACCCCCAAAAAAAAATTGCACCCAAAAATTTTTGGCTAATGGGCCATGGTCAAGGGTACCAAATATTAGCCAATTCCAAAATTTGAAAATCCTCATTTTAGTCAATTGGCTATAAATAGCTACTATGCATAACCCTGATGATAATAATTTAAAATGAAATAGTCATTCAATCAAGAATAAACCATGAGCAAGTAGTAGAAAAATTCACTTGAAAATGCCCACTCAAAAAAAGATAAAAACCCCTAACGAATGTCAAAAGCTAGGAAACTCCAAAAAATACACTTCAAAGCACAAACGGTCACTAAACCTCTTCCAAAAACCACCTAAAATGTCAAACTGCAAGCACACATGCTGATAGCTCCATCCAAGAAAGATTTGGAGAAGGAAATTTTACAGCCTCACCAAACCACCTGAGCACCTGAAACCCTAACTCAATGTTAGCCAATGAAATTAGTCAGCAATTACTACAACAAAAATACCTTGAAATCACCCCTAATGGACTTGGGTTGATCTTTGGACCTGTCCCCCTTAGGGACCTCAACCAGATAAACAAAGCCTAATCGAACACAAAAGATAAGCATAGCTAACTGACCAAGACCTCCAACTGACATCCCACCCAAGCAGAACGGATGTTCACCAAACTAGACGCATGTTCAAAGCCAAACAAGGGACCACCATCTAGAACATTCCACACTAGGATAAAATCTCCATATCATCCCCACAGGTTGGGTTGGCATATAGCTCTATCTCCCTCATGGACCTTAGCCAGATCTACATTGGCTTACTGAGTGCCAAATAAATCTAGAATGAACAAGAAATGCTCCCGACCAGCAAAGTACACTATCAACCACCAAAGCAGAGCAATTGACCAAAAGTAACAACTAGATCAAATAGGGAAAGACTAAATATGTGAGAATTTTTAAGATTAAATGTTAACATTATTTATTTATATAATTATTATTTATTATAATTTGTATGTGAGAGGTTTTATATTATTATTAGTTTTCGTATTAAATGTATAATTTTTAAAAAGAATTTGAAAATTTTATATTAAAATAAGATCATTTACAAGTTGAGCTCAGACTCCTCCCAGACTTAGCCGATAAAAACACCTATCTACAACAGTAAAAGAAGATCTGCATTGGATCCAAATCTCCTAAACCATATTTCTACAAGAGTTGTCCATCTATTTAAAATAGTAAAAGAAGATTTTCATTGGAGCCAAATCTTCTAAACCATATTTCTAGTATGGTTGTCCAAACTAGCTAAACACTGGAATTGCTCACCAACCTACCTAATCCTCTCATCCTCGATAACCATACCTGTGTCATTGAACCCCTACCTCCTCAATACCCATATTAGCCAAGAAGTTTACCACTTTATTTATATCTCTACTCACATAAACCGAAATCACATCATCTAATTCCCTCCACAATTCCTTAATTTGGGTGACAAGAATCCTCAATCTCCATGTCTTCAAAGCAAAGTTCTTAATGCAATTTAGAGCCTCTACCAATATTTAAGAATTTGATTCTAGGATTATCCTCTTGTAACCTTTTCATATTCCCCAGATAGAAGTAGATTTGATAGCTAAGGTTTCTGCTTTATTGTTCTTGGCCCTTCCTAAGCCTTGTAGTTCCCCATAGAGCACTGTCCCAACATGATTCTTGCAAACCACTCCAATTCAAGCTCTACCTAGATTGCCTTTTGCAGCTCCATGTATTAATTTTAATCCAACCTTCTAAGGGTGGTTTTCAACTAGCTCTGGCCTGCCAATCTTACACTTCAACTTCCTTCTCCATCGTCCCTATATCAGCCTGAGTTTCGTCTTTAGCATATAATACCACAATTTATATGACTTTGCTCCAAATAACTTGCCAAACACTATATAAAGATGAAAAGGTTTCTCTAATATTAAATATTAATATTATTTATATATATAATTTTTATCAAATATATTTTTTTAAATATTACTTTCATTGATAATAGAAACATATGAAAGGAGTAAGGCACAAGTGGTCCATGTCCAGGTGTGATGGTATTCTTTCCTTTGCTAGTAGATGAACCATTCAGTATAATGTCATGACAGATTTGGATGGACCATTCCCCTAAAATTTCTCTGCTTTCATCATGATGTAGTCTCCCTTCTGTGTTGCATAATAATCGCATACAGTTTCGTGATTGACTCACCCATAGTCTTTGAATTTGTTATACACGTCATCAAGCACTTAATGATTGGTCTCATCAATTCGGATTGATGTATCGTCTCAAAATGCGTCCACTTAAAGATTCTCCGTCTACCTAGAAATCACGTGTAAAATCAACGACGGGTTAAGGAAGGCTAAAATGTGGTGAAAAGAAGTTGGATAGATCGGACGTGGCACAAACATAAAACAATTTAATTCTACTTCGGCGTTTCTGGAGCACTCGAAATACGCAAGAGTTATTGGAGCAGAGCCCTTTTGAGTTGGAATCCTGTTTTTCTTATTAATTAACATCTGTCGACAGTCAATGTTGTGGAACTCAAGATTAGAATTACGCAAGAGTTTTTGGAGCAGAGCCCTTTGGAGTTGGAATCCTGTTTTTCTTATTAACTAACATCTATCGACAGTCAATGGGGTGGAACTCAAGATTATAATTACGCATGAGTTATTGGAGCAGAGCCCTTTGGAGTTAGAATCCTGTTTTTCTTATTAACTAAGATCTGTCGACAGTCAATGGCGTGGAACTCAAGATTAGAATTGAACATTGTGGTTGTGGAGATAGTTCTTAATTATGTTGGGAAGCTCACGGTCATGATAATTATGTTGTAGTCTTTGAGAGTTCAGCGCACCTCACATTGGGAGTAGGTAACCAGATGATATTTGTTTGAAAGTGATAAATGAAAGGCGTTATAATGACAAGTTGAACTAAAACTTTTATAAATAAATGATTGAAATTAACATTAATAAATATATTTTAATATTTATGATTTGAATTTAAATTTTTGTAATGTAAATTCAAAAAAACATAATAATGAAATGCCTTTACATAAAAATATTTTAATAAATTTTAAAATATATTATAAAAGTTAATAATTAAAATGAATGAATTTCTTTCCTTAGAGCAAACAATAGTTTATCATAATATAAAGGAATAATGTTATTGTATCATTTTACCTCTAAGGGCTAGGTGGATTGGTAACTACTAGTCTGGATGGGCACTTGCTGAGAAGAGACCTGGGTTCAAACCTTGGTGGTGCCACTTTGAAAAGGAAGTAGTCTGCTTTGAATCCTCTGAGTGTGCGTCAGACCGATGATGACGGTATGAATCCCGAGCGATCGATGGCCCCCATCTCACGTCAAGTCAACAATTAATGAGACAAATAGGTTTGATGGTTGCAATCCTTGTGGTTTGAACCGTGCACTGCTAGTTACTAAAAATATTGGTTGTAGTCAACTCTTCTATGTAACAACAAAAAAAATGTTATTGTACCATTTTATCTCTTTGGACGGTGTATTTTCTTACACATTCAAAATTAAAAAAAATCATCCATTATTTCCGTATGTATTGCTTATTATAGTTGGTTATTTAAATTTAAAATTAGAATTAAATATTTTATTTTAATAATTTTAATTATTTCAATTAAAAGATATATATTTTTTTATTGGTACTAGAAGGGGTTTGTAAAGGGTTTTTGAACCTATTACAAATAGGGTTTTTAAAGGCACCCCCAAACCTTAGATCTAACAATAAGATAACAAGAAAAACTGATTTTGATTCGACGAATCCAACCCGAAAATCCAATGAACCAACCTCCTAGGAAATAAGCTCCAAATTTTTATCAAGGAAATATAAGATATTATCACAATCAAATAACCAGTTGGTAAAAGGGGCCAACATAGGAGAAACCCACACCAAAAAATTATTCAAATTCGAGATTTAAAATTAGAATTTGAAAATCCCACCCAGAGCTGCATTCAAATTCAAAGTTCAAATTTTGAAGATCTCTCCCACCACTAGGGCCTTAAATATGGGAACTAAACCTCACCATTGGAACCTAGGGGTGCTCAAAGAACTAGACAACAAAAAATTCCATTTAAAACTAGAGTAAATCTACAACAACAACATCTGGCCTAACAAATAACTGAAATAAAAACAATAAAAAATCACTTGTTGGAAGCCTGTCTGAGCGAGGTCTTGGGAGGCCTACCAAAATTATTTTTGAACCCCAAAGTAAAAATCATTTTTTTAGGCCACACTCTTGAATACAATTGTTCCAATTCTCCATAATTGAAACAACCTTATTCTCTCTAGGATGTAGAGCCTCAAAACTATCTGTTAGAAGAGGTTGTATTTTGTTAGAAATTTTAGAGTCAATCTCCCTTTTCCTAAGCACTTTTTTGCTAGGTCTCCCCACTTTCCTTTTGACCCCTACATCAATATGAGCTTTCCTGTGACTTATGATCTTCAGACCTGGAGAGGCTTTCTCAAACACATGTTTTAAAGAAGTTAAAGAGCTTTCCATTAACTATTGAAGAGTCGTATCATCTATGTCAAGACAATCAAAGGGAATTACCTCTTCTCTACTCTCCCCAAATTTAGGAAGTTGAACAATATCCCACGCTACTAGGCTCACTTCCCTTATCTTCATAGGAACCCTATTCAACTCCTCCTCCCCATCAAACATGTTTGATTAAAGAACGTTTTCTTTGTGCAATTCCTCACTGAGCCGAACTTGATAAATAGAAATCAATTTTTTTCCATTCAATTTTTGAGGGTTTTTCTTAGGTACCCACTTTTCAGTGAGCTTCTTACTGTTTTCCTTATGACCTGCCAAAGTACTCAGAGCTTTAGGATGTAGAGGACATATGCTCTTATGGTGCCCTCCCTTACCACACTCTTGGAAAACATGGGGTTTATTTTTATATTCAATGTTCTGAACCTAGGTGCCAAGGTTAGAAAAAAACTCAATAGAGTTGGTAGATCCTTCTCATCACACACATTCTAACATAGAGCATTCAAGATTTGGAACTAGTAGTTTGATCTAAGAAATCAAATTTCCAATTGTCTTGGCAATAGCTTGGAAGATGCTCTTATGCCAAATATGAAATGGGAAGTCTAGTAGGTTGACCCATAGTGGGACAATATTAATGCTCTACATTAGGGAATTCCATTTACACAAAAATAAACCTCATATACCAAAAAATCATGGACTCCCTTCAAATATTCACTTGGAATCCTCCTCACATTTGAGTCTGATAAGGAAGAAATTTCTTGGGAGGGCCATAATTTCAAGAGAACTGATAGGTCTCAATATCCGACCTCTTACCTTGGAATTTTTCCATAATATTCCACAACCCATATTTTAGTATATTATCAATAAAGCTATAGAGAATATGGATCTAGTTCAACATAGTAGAAATGTCTAAGAGGGTGTCAGATCCTCCATCAATGCCAGTGACCACTTTTTCATATGAAGGTACACTAGGGGGATAGGATACTCCCTGCATCCTACCTTTGAGCTTACAGGATTCCACTCCTCCCATTTAAATGAAAAAGAGGGGTCACAAAAGTCAAATAGATCCACCTTCACCAAATAAGATTCTTCAACAATGACATCAAAGTTACCCGATGAGGCATCCATATTCTCTGCAATGCTCATATACGTCCTCTATAATACTCCTATGAAACCTAAAAAACTTCACCGATTTGCTTCACAACCTAACTATTGTAGCACAGTGCTTCACAGATCCGCTTTACAACATGGCCAGGCATCTACCTTCTATGCAATGCTCATTTTACTTCTTTGTAATACTCCTCTAAAACCTAAAAAACTACACCCATCTACTTCAAAACCTAACTACTATAGCACAGTGCTTCACAGATTCACTTTACAACTTGGCCAAGCATCCACCTTCTCTACAATGCTCATATTTCTCCTCTATAACACCTCTAAGACCTAAAAAAATACATCAATCTACTTCATAACCTAACTAGTATAGTACATTGCTTCACATATCTACTTTACAACTTGGCCAAGCATCCACCTTCTCTGTAATGCTCATCTGCCTCCTTTGCAACGCTCCTCTAAAATCTAAAAAATTGCACCGATCTACTTCACAGCCTAAATACTATAGCACAATTTTTATAGATTTGCTTTACAACTTTTAAAGATAAAATGTTATTATTAAATAATTTTTAATGTAAATCAAGAGCGAGTGTGAATTAAGAAAAAATATTATTTTTTTCGTTTTAGATCTTTAGAAAAATTTAAAAGTAAAGGATTCATATGAATAAAACGTATGTAGCATAAAAGAAGTCATTTAGAATCTCTAATAATATATAAGGATACCCTAGGTTGAAGTATGGATGCTCAAGTTGGAGATGAAAAGAAGAACAAATATATGGTGAGTTTGAGCTTAGGAGTAAATGTTACACTAGAAATGATTATCAAGTATTAGATGATCGGGGATGATATTATGGTTCTTAAAAGTATAAGGTTAACATGTTAGTTCAATGTTCAAAGGGGAACAGCACAATAGTTTAGGCATTGGATCTTCTTTGAAGGTATAAAGTTCAAATTGTGTTATGTGTGTGTGGTTGTTGTAGATTAAAGATACAACGCCAAACAGAAATAAAGAAATCACAATAAAGGAATGCAGAACAGTTGTTCAAAATGAATGATTTTTATTAATAAATGGAGTTTAGAAACTCCTTTTAAGTACAACAGGGCTTGTAACCCTTTTCGTGATACAAAGTTACAATTTGTGCTAGGGTTCTCCGAAACCCTAGCTGGCACAATGTGGTGGCGTCTCCGAAGAATGTATCCTTAACCTCAACAGAATGAGTGGGTTT
>JAQPPZ010000739.1:0-144889 GCA_028583015.1 Wollemia nobilis
TAAAAAGTAGGGAATTATATTAGGTAGCTCCATCAATATTGAAAGAGTTAATAAAATGTTAGATAATTTATTTTAAAGCTAAAGCATTATGTATTTTTGGAGGATTGGCCCTACTATTATTTGTTGGAATTTATGGCTTGAAAGGAATAATAGAATTTTTAAAAATAAATCTCAAAATCATTCCCAAGTTTGGAACCATATTATTGCCTCTCTTGCGGAATGTCCACAAATATGATGATCATCACAGGAAGTCTCAATTGCAGAAAAATAGATGCTAATAATTTGGCTATAGGTTTTGAACATACATTAAAGAGTCATTTACAACAACAAAATTAAAACAAATAACCTACTTTAATCTATGATAAAATAAAAATATCTAAAAATTAAGGAAGTGGATAAGTAGCTCATTCATCACCTTGGGAAATTGTTCCTTAATAAAATGGCTCCACTTTAAAAATAATTTGATTTCTAAATTGAACATATCAAACCTTAGCATCTCATTATTAATATGTTGTTCCATTTCAAGAAATTTCAGATACAATCAATCCTTAGTACCTATGATTAAAATTTTAAGAGCTTTAATAATGCAATATGTGATTTGGCTCAATTTGCCCCGTTCTGAAAATATTTTAACTTGCATGAAAAAAAATTAAAACTTCACGAGGGACAACCATAAGGCTTTACCTTACCTTAAATGTTAATATAAGTGGCAAAGTGAAACCAAACCCTGTATAATATGCCATTGCACAATTTTTGGGTTATTATAAATATTAAACGTTAAAAACGATGTAGTTGTATTTTTTTAATATAGATTAGAAGTTACAATTTATTTATACATTTTTATTTGTTATTATAAGGATGTGAGTTTTATTTAAAAAATATAACTAAAATTATACATACAATATATAGTTTTTTTTTTGTATTTACATGGTGGAATCGGTAGTCACCACGAATTCGGGCAGGCTGTCCAGCTTTTATGGCTGCCACAAGTATTCTGCACTGTCCGCCCGGAAGCCGCCACATAGATCTTCACGCAGTCCACCCCTATAACCACCATGCCACAATCATTTTAAACCTTTTACGCCACTGAAAGCACTAGGAAAGGGACAAGCGTTCAGTTCGACGAGGCCCGAGATTTGAACCTTGGACCTCCGCCCCCTTATAGGGTTTGGATGAACCAATTGGTCTACACCTCGGACCTAATTATATAATGTATAGTTACTTCTAATTTTTAATAATTTATTTTTGCTTGACTAATCAATCATATATTTTCTTAAAAAATATTAGTTAAAATAAAGGTGATTAATAATTCATGCTCATCTTAAATGATATTTTAGATAAAAAAAAATTCATTACTTTCTTAACTAATGTAATGTAACTTCAAGCATGAGAGATTAATGAATATAGTAAAAGCATATAATCATAGCCTTCTAAGTTTTATCTTTGAGGGACTAGTGAAGCAATGGTTAGTTCACAAATCAAATTATATAGCTTACGATAAAACCATACATTATTAGCACTCTAAAGTTCATCTTTGAGGGGCTAGTGGAAGAGTAGATAGCTCCAAAAAGCAAGTGAATGAAATGAAATAAATTAAACCAAACTACTTTCTCCTTCCTAAATGAATACAAACTTACTCCTAACAACAAACCTTAGCTTGTATTAAAAACAAAACAAAAGGAGAAATCTCTTAGAATCATATAGAGTCAAGAAGTCCAGAGAGTAGATTCTTTGATGTCAAACATGACTTTAAGTTGTAAGGCCTTGGTGGAGGATTGTGTCCTCCTTCATTGGATGACACTAAACTAGTGAACAAGAAGCTTGATGACACCTACAAGGGCTAAGAGATTCATACAAGCATAGTGTAATTGTAAAGGGAAAGAGATAAAGTATGTGATAATATATAGAGAGTGAAAATGAGAGAGATTGAGATGGATATTGGATTTCATAGATGATGGATCCCCAATGAGGTATATTTTTGGGTATTATAATTGGGAAGTGGGTTGATAATTTTTCCTTTCAACCAATGGTTAGATAACCCCTTTTTAAGGCTACAGAATTACACATATTAGTCAAGGCAATGTGATTTCAAAGATGATAGGGGGAGTGCTGATATTTTGGAACAACATGTTAGGTGACACATGCTTATACCAAAACATAACATCTAGTGTAGAATTTATAATCTAATTCATGGCTAAGAGCCAACATTGTGTGATGTATTAGTTAGGCCTACAGGAATTTCATTGTGCAATGTATTTAATATTTTGTAATATTTTTTATGTAATCCTATTAGGCTATGGTTAACCTTGTTATGATAAACCTATATTTGTAATTAAACTAAACCCACTTATTATGTTTCCTTAGGTTAAAATTTACAATGTAATTTGAGGTTTTGACATTACTATAAATACCCCCTTACACTCCTCATTTTATCATTAGAGCTCTTGGCTTATCTACTTGCCACTTGCATACTTGATGAACACTTGACACTATAACATATGCACACCTATACATGACTCTTGCACTTATATTTACACTCTTACATCTAACACACTTGTGCACATCATTATATTTATGTTTGCACTCTTACATCTAAGACACTTGTACATATAGGCTCAACTTACACTTGCACTCTAACTCACATGACACTTATGCATTTCTTGCACATTATAACTTTACATGATACTTATGCTTTTCCTGCACATTCACACTTACATGAAAGAGAAAACATATATCACACTCTGACTATGACTCAACCCTAATCTATTATTTAAAAATGTACCATGAAGTTACCATGGGGGTACATTAGCATGTACCAAATAATATAATATACTCCAACATCCCCTGTATTACATTATTTGGTTATTGAAGACTTTAGTATTCAATCATGGTCTTCGTTTTGTCTTCAATATTCAAGTGAAAAACTTAAGTATGCAATCCATCAGGTTCTTGATCTAGCACTTGCTTTTGTTTTGCTATATTTTTATTTACTTTTTTTTATCTTCTTCTTCTACTTCTTTATTTTGTTATTTTCAACCTTGGTCTTGATTTTTCCTGATTGTCTTCTTGTAATTTCAATTCCTGTATTTTGATATTCTACAACATTAGTATCCTTTAGAATGAAAATTTTCATTTATCAAGAGTTTTACTGTAAGAGCTTTGAATTCATTTTCTTCAGATGGTTCTTCCAATTCTTGAATTTCATGAATTTCTTGAGCTAAATTTCCTTTTTGATTGCCTTCTCTATATTGTAACTGTGGTTGTTGTTGATGACCATATTGATACTAAGAATGATATTGACATTGTTGATGTTGAGATTGAAATTATTATTGTCATTGAGGATTGTATCAATATTGAGATTGATATTGTCTTTGTTGTATTGGTTTATTTATTTGACCTCCCTAATTCATATTCCTATGATTTTTTTGATACTGATTTCTTTGATTGAATCTACAAAAATTTGTACTATGGTTACTTCTCTTACATATTTGACAATATCTTGAATTCTAATTAGATTTGTATCTTGAAGTTGAAGCAATATTACCTTGTGTATTATATTTTGATACCAATGCATTATTAGTCATTTCATATTTGACTAAGTTTTTTACTTCATATTCTTGTAGAATGTTGACTAAATTTTCAAATGTAGTTTCTTTACTTAAGAATTGTAAATATGTGACTAGATGTTTGCAGCTCTCTAGAAGTGCTCTTAATATTACTTGAAAAATAAACTTATCTTCTATATTTTATCCTAGCGTTAATAGCTTTGCTTTTATATTTGCTACTTTTTGAAGAAAGAGTTCTATACTTTCTACACTATTGACTTTTAAGGAATACAAATGAGATTGAAGATTGAGAATGGTAGCTTTATTTTCCCCTTTAAATATTTTGCATAGTGTATGCCATGCTTTGTAGAAATTTTTGCTCCACTTAAGTAAGGTTGTATTTCATCAGTAATTCCAAATATTATCAACATAAGATATTTAGCATTGCCTTCTTCAAATATTTTTATTTATTTTGCATTCTCACTAGGTTTTGTATTTTTTCCACTAATTATATCCTAGAGTTTTTCTACTAGGATTGATTTCATTTTATTTTTCCATGATGCAAAATTTGGTCCTTTCAAAAGTTGTTACTGAGAAAGGAAAATTTTATTGTTCGACATAATGAAACTCATTTTAAAAATTTTGAAATTATTTGAGGTAGAAAACCTTATAACTCATAAGTTTAGATGATTCAAATACACTAATTTAATTCTTATGGAGTACTAAACCTTATGACTCTCTAATTTAGAAAAATAATATGAAATTTACAAATTTTTGTTTTTCCTAATTCTTTGATGTTGAAAATATTTTACCTCCCGAATATATTTTTAAATCAAAGAACTAGTCATTAGCCAACTGGAGGTTAGTAAATTAGTGAATGTTAGACCTTGGTAATTTACCTATAAGGCTAGATAGAATGGTAGGCGCTTCTCCTCAAGTAGGTGGTAACCAAAGTTTTGAATTTCACAAGAATAGGAAACAATGCAGGTTTGCAAGTGGGACTCCTATAAGAACGAATGATCATGGGGATCAATTGGGAGGAACCAAGTATAGGGGTGACAAGGTTTCTAAAGAAGCGGATAAAGCAAACAGAATAAAGGAAATCACAGATATTGGGGAGGAACCCCCGACATTCTCACCTTGGAACCCTATTTTTGACTCCTTTATGGATAAAGTCTGTAATGGGATGGTATCATCCTTTTCTACCATCCAAGACTCAATTCCTCTCACCATTTTAGGTAGAGAGGTCATAATTCCCCCCGAAGTCATAGTGCCCATGATTTTTTAGGAATCTTTATTTCTGATCAAGAAATTTGTTGGTGTGAGACCTGAAATTGAGTTTATTAAAAAATGGGCATTTGTGAAATGGTACCCAATAGACTACATGGAGTTGATCTCCTACCCAAGAGGATTTCTCTTGATCAGGTTAAATAATCCTCAGGATACAAGTTAAATTCTTATCAGTGGCCCTTGGTTTTTTGGTAGAAGTCTCTTTCTGAGAAGATGGGGCAAATATTTTGATTCATAGAATAAATGCATAAACACAACACCTATTTTGATCAGACTCCTTAGTCTCACTTCATAGTCTTTGCATACTAGAATTCTTAAGAGCATAGTCCAAACTATCGATGAACTGGTTGCTATCAATTCGATAACCAAATCAAGAACCCATATCACTTATGCTTATGTTTGTGTCACTGCAAACCTAGATTCTCAACTGCCCACTTATGTTGACCTCATCTTAGGATCCTTTCATAGATGCCAAGATGTTGATTATGAGAATAAACCTACTTTCTGTATCAAATTCCAAAAACAAGGTCATCTTAGAACCCAATGCTCTCTTTTAAGGAAAGTTTTGATGAAGAACAGATTTCAAGGAAGAAAGGGTTCGATTAGCAGTCATCGAATCAGATCTTTCATAAAAATATCCAAGTTGATAGGGGCAAGCAACCTATTTCTCAATCCCAAGGTCCTCCACAGATTGAGTATTCTATCAATCAGGTATGATATTTTTTGCAAATCCTAATCCTTTCATACCTTTAAATGGCTAAGAATCTACTATTGGAAATGTAGATAATTCTAAAGACACGGCAGTTCCAATTAATTTCATTGACTAACATGATTGCCATTGTGATGTTCCCCAATCCCCTTTCAGGTCTAAACCATCCTTTCCACCACCATGAAATATTCTAAAGAATTCCATAGTCTATCTTGACCTTGTGGGTTCCCCAGGTTGTAAATCCAGGATGTCTTACAGTGATATAGGGTCCAAGAGAAAAGTGGGAAGACCTAGGAAGACGGATTTCAACTCCAAAGAAACCAATGGGGCCACCCTGGTTTGAGTCTAAAAAATGATTGGGTATCAAGTGCAGTTGTAGATAAATTAGCTTGGATGCTTTCAAAATCTCCCCACTCAGGTGTGAGTAAATTGAAGTCCTCAAAAATCTTCTCTTTGTGGGATTTACATTTTTAATTCGTAGCATGATTGATGTATGTTTCCAATATCCATATTCCAATATCCCAAGCCCCTTATGGGTGGGTTTTGATTTTTGACAAGTGTCTGGTTTAAATTTCTTGTTTCCATTTTTTTGGCCCTTATAGGTGGGATTATGTAATTTGAGTTGTTTCCTGAAATTTTTTTGGATGGGCTTGCATGTCTAAAATTTTTTTCCCTAACCCTATTTGAATGGGTTCATGTTTTTCAAATTTACTACTCCCATGCCCTTCCTGAGAAGGTTTGTAACTTCTAGTTTGTTTCTCTAGGTTTGATTTTGATTTCTTCATTTGTAAAAGATTTGGGGTCCCTTTCAAAACCCCGTTTCAACCAACCAAAAAGAAATTGCAAAAGTTCAAGAATTTTCAATTTTAATTTTCTCAAAAATAAAAATTCAAATTTAAACAAAAATTAAAAACTTTATAAAAAAATTCAATCAAATATACTAGTTGAATTCCTTATCAATCCAAATGTACAAAAACTTTAAATAACTTATCACTCCAAACTTATAAAATTAAAAAAACTTAAATACTTTAAAAATAACTTTATCTAACCCTTATAAATCCTAAGTCAAACTCAATTAAACTTCAAACTTAGCTAAAATAAACATTATAACTTCAAAACCCCTAAATATTAAACTGATCTTACAAACCTTCCTTTCTTATTCAATTTGACTCATCTATGCACATCCTTGCTTTTTTTTTCTTATTCAATTTGACTCATATATGCACATAGTGTAAACCTCTTTTCATTTGCACTAGGAACTTGCAACATGGACCTATACATGTAGAAAAATTCAAAGAATATTTCACTTCCTTTTGAAATGTAATGCTCAAAGTGTTACTTCTAGTGAATTGCACAGGCAATGATATTGCATTTCTAATTGTTGTGGTTGATCCACAACACACCCCAAAATTGGGGACCCACCTTTTTTGCATGCTTTCAAAGAAAACTACAGTAGCCCAGATGCTAAAAAGATCAAGAAAAGAGCAAAAATTTCACTAAGGTAAAAAAGTGTCACGATATTGCGACATGTCGCTCTGTCGCGGCCGAAAGTTGTCGTGATATCGCGACATGTCACTCTGTCGCTGCTAAAAAATAAAAGTGTCACGATATCGTGACATGTTGCTCCGTCGCTGGCATAAATGAAAAAGTGTCGCGATATCGCGAACAGCAAAGGGGCCCGAAACGGAAAAGCGTCACGATTTTGCGACAGAAATCCGCAAGATAGCTCCAAGTGAAAAAGCATCGCGATTTCACGACAGAAAGCAGCGAAGTTGTACGGAAGGAAAATATGTCGCGATTTCGTGACATGTCGCGTTTTTGCGGCCAAATGCAGCAAGACAGCCCGAAATGAAAAAGTGTCACGATTTCGTGACAGGTTTGCATCTGCATAGCCCGAAAGAGAAAAGCGTTGCGATTTCATGACAGGTTGCAGTGAAATGGTACGAAACAAAAAAGTGTCATGATTTCACGACAGAAAGCAGCGAGACAGCTCGAAAGAGAAAAGCGTCACGATTTCACAACAGGTTGCATCCACGCGGCCCGAAGTAGAAAAATGTCGCGATATCGCGACATGTATCATTTTCGTGATGCATGAGAAGAAACAAAGCTGCTGACAAAAAACGTCGTGATATCGTGACATGTCCCATTTTCGCTGTGCATGAAGGCAGACAAGGCTGTTGGCAGGAAAGTGTCGCGATATCGCGACATGTCGGGTTTTCACGGTGAAAGCAAAGGAGCAAAGCTGCATGCATAAAAACGTCATGATTTACATGGGGTCATTACAGAACATGCAAAAAAGTGCGAAACACGTGGAGTACAAGTGTCAGGGTTGCAGAAGCATTACATGTTAACAGAGAATATCGAACGTTTCAGCATCGAACATAAAGTCAAAAGTAGTGAAAAGGTGGGGAATGCAAAACGATACGATCTGGGAGGTGAAACGAAGCATCGCAGAATGAAGCAGAGAACCGTACCAACAAGTATAAAACGTAGAGGCACAGATTGGTACAGGGGGTCGAAAACCGCTGCGAGCAGTGTTGTAGAGTTGATGGGATTAGCCATTCTAGGCCTGCTATGGAGTGCTTTTCTTCCACCTTTTGCTGGTTTTGGAGAAAAACCAGAGATGCTGCTATTGTAATAGGACATATTTTATTAATGCAAAATTGTTCAAAAACTTGCATTTTATGGGCAAGAAAGGATGAGAAATTTTTTGCATGCTTCATTTTAACTGTTCTATTTTTCTCCTTTCAGATTTCAGATTTATAAATGAAATTCATGCCATTGTTTTGGGTTATTTCATGTGAATGTCTGCAATCTAGAAATTATTTTAAACCCTAGGAGCAAGCACCTAGTTTACTTTGATTGTGTTTGTTTTGTAGGTCAAATAGGCTAGGTTGCATGTACGAAACTCTCACATATCCGGTTTGTCGGAATAGGATGGCATCAGACTGAACGTGTTTTAATTTTTTGCATTTCTTTTCATTTTATTTTAGTTTTCCAGAAGGTTCAACTTTGTTAAAATAAATACGTAAAAATTATAAAATCTAAAAAAAATAGAATAATGAACAATCACTAAAGTTTCATGGTAAAATAAACCAACATGCCCCTTGTTTACAGTTACTTGCTATCACTAAGGTATTCCTAGCATTTACTTGAATATATTCATTAGTATACAAGCACTCATTTAATAAAAGGAACCTTGGAGAAATTTCATTTCTTTGCAAGAGAGGGATTTCTAATGAATTCCCTAAGGAAGAGCGTATTTTCACAATTGGGTGAAAATACCACTCAACATTTTGGCACTAGAAGGAGGGCCTAAACCGGTTTATTTCAGATTGATTTAAATGCTATAGGGATTTAAATTTTGAATATTTCATGCCCTATTGGTTATTATCTTTAGCCCTCTTTTAATATTACAACTTTGTACTATTAAAAGGAGGACATGAATTGCTATGCATTGTTCTAACGCTTTGATTGTTCATACAAGAATAATGTGATTTAATTTAATTTAAAAAATAAAAATAAAAAATAAAAATAAAAATAAAAAAATAAAAATATATATATAAAAAAAAAAAATTGGATATTAAAGTTATATTCTTTAAGATTCACTAATGGCTATGTTTTCACCGTGGATGACAGGTAGCCCATTGAACATACCAGGAGTTCAACATTATTTTCCCGCTGGTTTTGAGAGATGTCTTCCTCGATTTTTGTCTAACGGGACAAATACTGCAGGAGAACACATTCAAGCATTCAAATTTGTTGTGAATCACTTAACAATTTGGCATGATGATGTTGTTTGTAAAATGTTCCCTTACACCTTGGACAAAGTGGCATTTGATTGGTTTACAAGTCCGCCCTTAGGATCTATCACTTCTTGGGCTCAACTAGAGGCAGCATTTCTTAATCAATTCAACAAAAAGCAAGTTGACCCAATCCGCATGTATGAGCAGTTTCTCACTATTAAAAAAGGACCAAGTGAAAATGTGAAGTCATTTTCTGAAATATTCTTTGGATTATATGCTCAATTAGTGACATTTTATGCTCTTCAAGAAGAAATGGCTCTCCAAATATATGTAAATGCTCTTGATGCACTCATTTCCACATATTTGCGAGGGATGCCTCAAATCACATCTTTGACACAAGCCTATACTCAAGCAATGGCAATTGAGCAACAATTGAGTTGTCAAAATTATGGTGGGGGTTTTGGATCATATAATATTCAATCATTTAATACATCCTTTACCCATCCAATGATTTATCCACCTCAACCAAATTCAAGTATGAATCAATTTCAGAATCAACAATCATTCCCAAGCTTCAATCAATTTCAAAATCCTCAACCTACTATGCAAGATCAACCATCTTTCTTAAGTATGAATCAACTTCAAGATACTCATCTTGATTCAAAAGATGCTTCTAAAATAAATTTTAATGATTTTCATAAGAATATGATTTTAGGCAAGGGAGGAGTACTAGATCCAACTAGTATTGAAACATGTGACAAATTGGAAACCCTTGACTCACCAAAAGATGAATTCTATGAGGATGAATCTGTTTCGGATGACATTGTTGAAAATGATGGCCAAGAAAATCCACACCTTCCAAATTGTGATAAAATTGAATCATGGGTTACAAATTTGGATTATGATAGCCTTATCAATTTGAATACAAGCAATAACCCAATTTTGGAAGTAATTGAACCATCTAAGGAAGGTGAAGATAAATTTGATGAGAAACATGTTGATGAATTAAAAGATGAAGAAGAAATAGTTGAGCATCACAATTTGATTTTGAAAGATGATCATTATGATTCTTGGGAAGAGTATGCTCACTCCAAACCTGCTAATGAAATTTGTGTGCCTATTGATATGCAGGATAATACAATTGCCCTTTCATATGAGGATATTACAAGTCCTGTACAATCTGAGAATGTTTTGGAAGAAGGGTTGGAATCTCATCAAAAGTTGGAGAAGGATAATGATTTTACTACCATGGATGAAGAAGGAGAATCAATTTTTTTTGTTCCCCTTGAGGGGCAAGAAATCAAAAATCTTGATCCACCTATTGATTCTACAATGTCTATGCCATCTCAAAATGATGAAATTACAAAGCCTAAGTGGTGTGGGTTTGATACTATTGATGATCCTAATGAAAATATGGATTTTGAGGCAACTCAAGCCATTGATCATGAAAAGGTGTCACATGACACATATCTTGAAAAATTAGGCTCTTGTTTTGAAAAATATGGATGCATGTTTGATTGGGTGCCTAACTTTGGTGTTTTTGAACAGGTGTTGGATGATGAAGAAGACAATGAAGAAAAAGAAAAAGCTACTAACACTCATCAAGTTGTGATAAATTCTAATCATGATGGGTTGAGTATGGGTGACAAAGTGAAATCTTTACCTTTGGTAGTAGCCACAAAAATTTTAAGTGATGGGTTACATGATGTCCCTTTGGGTGCTAATGTCATTGATGATGAAATGTCAAATCTTGGTGATGTTTGTCAAGTTTTGATTGATTTTGATTGCAAAATCTCGAAAAATAATTTGAATTCAAGACTTTTAGAAATAGGCTCTTGTTTGCAATATCTCACATTTGAAAAAGAGAGCCTACTTCTAAATCATGAGTGGAATGATGAAACTTGCATTTTAGAGAATAGACATGATAAAATTGAAAATCAATCGTTGTCTAATCAATTTGAAAATTTGAATCTCACCTATGAGAATACTAATGGAACTAAATTTTATTGGTGGGGTGAGAGAAGAAAGTTGAAGTGGGTTGCATTGTTTGGTCTAGTCTTGTTTTTGTTGGATGCCCACAACATTTGGCAGGCATATCATGTTATATTTTTGTGGAAATGTTCTAATCATGTTTGGGATCCAAGAAAGTAATAGTCCAAGCTTGGCATCATCTTGTACTATATTGTATATAAATTTTGATTTTGGTTTGAGTTTGTGTTTTCAAGTTTCATTTTGGGATTGCTATTTGGATTAGGGTTTAAGTTGTGTGTTTGATTTCATTTGACATGTTTAGTTTGTTTTTATAAAAAAAAAAAAAAAAAAAAAATTGAGATGTAAACTTATGCCTAAAATCAGGAGAATATGAAACATTGGAATTATGTTGTAGAAAGCTCCACAAGTAACACAAACATTTAAATAATATTGTTTGAATCTTGTGATGCATGAAGTTGTCAGTTTTGCACATTATGGTAAATTAGATGATATATTCCAAAAGAAGCAGTGCATTCATATCTCATGTCATATTCCACATTGCATATACATGTCATCTCAGTTACATTTTCATTCCATGGGCAATTATTGAGAAGGTGTTGAATCCTCTTAGGATTATTACATAACATATATTAAAAGGATCCTAAGGTTGGGAAGCTGTTGCCCAAGCTATCTTGAACCAAGCACATTCCATGCACATTAAAGAGAATCTTGAGCAAAATGGTTAAAACCATACTTGGATGAAAGGGTGAGGTGAAAAGAATATTTCATGTTTGTCCTATCATGCAACATAATCCTTAAAAATAGTGGTTTTTACCACTTCCATCAAGCTTAAAGCCTAAAACCAGAGTAGTAAGGATAGGGTTAAATCCTCATCAAACTTAGGTTGAGGATCCAACTCCCCAAAGCTCTGATTTGACCTACATGGAGTAGTAAGGATAGGACTTAATTCTCATCTCGCTTAGGTTGAGAATCCGATTCCCCAAAGCTTCCATTTTTCCCATTTCATCATAAAGCTTGGATTGGAAGGATCGTACTACATGTCCTCTACAAAGGATGGGTAGTCATCCCAAAGGTCCAAGCAATAAAAGTAAAACTAATTTTTTCCATTTCATCTCCATCTTGGATTGGAGGGGTTGTACTATGTGTCCTATGCAAAGGATGGGTAGTCATCCCAAAGGTCCAAGTAATAAAAAAATTAATATTTCCCATTTCATAAATATTGGATTGGAAGGATCGTACTACATGTCCCTAGCAAGGATGGGTAGTCATCCCAAAGGTCCAAGAAATAAAAGAAAAAGAATGAATGAAGCCAAGTCATGGATTATGGGGTTAAGTATGCTCATGCGTGGCAACATGTCTTGCCTAAAAGCAAGACCACTGATTGCTCATATGGATAGACTAGCCTAACCATTTCATCCATAATAGGTTAAATTATTTTGTTCAAGATGAGGTAATGAACTCCAAATCAGAATAGTAAGGATAGGGTTAAATTCCCATCTCGCTTAGGTTGGGAATCCTACTTCCCAAAGTTCTGATTTCACTCACACTTGCACATGGGTTCAAGATGGTAGTGACACATAACCAACTTTGGGATCTAGTAAATTAATTCAGTATACATATTTTTGGTCCTAAGAGGGTTTGACATTTTTAATATGTTTGTCCATGATATAAGAAGGTTTGAGCATTTATAAAGCGGGTTGTTACATCTCTAGCATCTTCATCATGCATCAAATCCTGCACAAATCATTCATAGCCTTGCATACAAATCATAAGTGAAACTGACAATGGAATGTTGAACAAGTTCAAATGATAGGGAATGAAACACATTGCACACACCGAGCTGATACTTAATGATTCTGATGTTTCATGTATTTTTGATCTATCGGTATTTGTTTATCTTCTATGTGCTGACACCTGTATCTAAGCTTGTATGTTTCCGGTTGGGTTCTCACCAAAATGCTCAAGAGCATTTGACAGCAGAGTCACCATTTGTTGTGGCTGATCCACAACACACCCCAAAATTGGGGACCCACCTTTTTTGCATGCTTTCAAAGAAAACTGTAGTGGCCCAGATGCTAAAAAAATCAAGAAAAAGCAAAAATTTCACTAAGGAAAAAAAGTGTCGCGATATCGCGACATGTCGCTCTGTCGTGGCCGAAAGTTGTCGCGATATCGCGACATGTCGCTCCGTCGTTGCCAAAAAAGAAAAAGTGTCGCGATATCGCGACATGTCGCTCCGTCGCTGGTAGAAATGAAAAAGTGTCGCGATATCGCGACATGTCACAATTTCACGACAAGAAACAGCAAAGGGGCCCGAAATGAAAAAGCGTCGCGATTTCACGACAGAAAGCCGTAAGATAGCTCCAAGTGAAAATGCATCACGATTTCACTACAGGAAAGCAGCGAAGTTGTACAGAAGGAAAATATGTCGCGATTTCGTGACATGTCGCGTTTTCGCGGCCAAATGCAGCAAGATAGCCCGAAATAAGTGTCACGATTTCATGACAGGTTTGCATCTGCATAGCCCGAAAGAGAAAAGCGTCGCGATTTCACGATAGGTTGCAACGAAATGTTATGAAATGAAAAAGTGTCACGATTTCACGACAGAAAGCAGCGAGACAGACCGAAAGAGAAAAGCGTCACGATTTCGCGACAGGTTGCATCCATGCGGCCCGAAGTAGAAAAATGTCGCGATATCACGACATGTATCATTTTCACGATGCATGAGGAGAAACAAAGATGCTGACAAAAAAACATCGCGATATCGTGACATGTTCCATTTTTGCTATGCATGAAGGCAGAAAGGCTATTGCCAGGAAAGTGTCGTGATATCGCGACATGTCACGTTTTCACGGTGAAAGCAAAGGAGCAAAGCTGCATGCATAAAAATGTCACGATTTACATGGGGCCGTTACAGAACATGCAAAAAAGTGTGGAACACGTGGAGTACAAGTGTCAGGGTTGCAGAAGCGTTACATGTTAACAGAGAATATCGAACGTTTTGACATCGAACATAAAATCAAAAGCAGTGAAAAGGCAAGGAATGCGAAATGATACGATCTAGGAGGTGAAACGAAGCATCACAGAATGAAGCAGAGAACCATACCAGCAAGTATAAAACGTAGAGGCACAGATTGGTACAAGGGGTCAGAAACCGCTGCGAGCGGGTTGCAGAGTTGATGGGATTAGCCGTTCTGGGCCTGCTATGGAGTGCTTTTCTTCCACCTTTTGCTGGTTTTGAGAAAAACCAGAGATTCTGCTATTGTAACAGGACATATTTTATTAATGCAAAATTGTTCAGAAATTTGCATTTTATGGGCAAGAAAGGATGAGAATTTTTTTGCATGCTTCATTTTAACTGTTCTATTTTTCTCCTTTCAGATTTCAGATTTATAAATGAAATTCATGCCATTGTTTTGGGTTATTTCATGTGAATGTCTGCAATCTGGAAATTATTTTAAACCCTAGGAGCAAGCACCTAGTTTACTTTGATTGTGTTTGTTTTGTAGGTCAAATAGGCTAGGTTGCATGTACGAAACTCTCACATATCCGGTTTTGTTGGAATAGGATGGCATCAGACTGAACGTGTTTTAATTTTCTGCATTTCTTTTCATTTTATTTTAGTTTTCCAGAAGGTTCAACTTTGTTAAAATAAATACGTAAAAATTATAAAATCTAAAAAAAAATAGAATAATGAACAATCACTAAAGTTTCATGGTAAAATAAACCAACATGCCCCTTGTTTACAGTTACTTGCTATCACTAAGGTATTCCTAGCATTTACTTGATATATATTCATAAGATACTAATACAAGCACTGCATTTAATAAAAGGAGACCTTGGAGAAGTTAATTTGACTTCTTTGCAAGAGGGGATTTGGAGTCCAAATCCTAAAGAAAGAGTGTATTTTCACAATTGGGTGAAAATACCACTCAACACTAATATTCTTTGGCAGTAAATGATCTCCTTGTTTTTACTAATTGTTACAAAGAATAAATGTTTCTCCTTCCTTGCTTATTAGATTTATCTTCCTCACTAGCTCACTATTTTGGATTCCAGGCTCTCTAACTTCTATGTTGTAGGCTTGCTTTGACTTCCCCTATATTTTTCCTCTTTGTTAGCTCATTGTTTTTACTTCTAGGCTCTCTGACTTCTATGATGTCTTATACGTAGGCTTGCTTTGTAGGCAAGCAAATCCACATAAGAAGCAAGCATAAAATTAGGATTTGCACAATCTTGAAGAAGAATGTACTATCTAGTGAGATAGTACAATTGGCAAGAAGAATGTACTATCTAGTGAGATAGTACAATTGACAAGTTAAAATGTACAATGTACTATCTAGTGAGATAGTACAATTGGAAAATAAAATTAAAGTGCATGTAAAATGACATGAAATAAAATGACATGCAAATTAAATGTAATTTAATGAAAATTAAATTAAACCTTAGTAAAGATTAATTAAAATTATTAATGTATGGGTCGTTGTAAATAATGAACTGTCTTAGGAAATGCTTTGGAATGGCCTGGTCATCCATTATAAGCCCCCTCCATTCGAATTTTTGGGTTGTTGGTTGTGACTTGATTGATGGTTAGGTTTTTGGGTGCAATTGTTAGTGTCACCCAGGAATTAACAATGGAATGAGAAGGATTTTATGTTTAAATTTATTTAATATTGTACACTTCCTGTGTACAATGTTAGAATAATATAAATCATTGTTTTAGTCAAATTTGGTTATGCATGTGTGTGGATCTGAGAACAATCTCAATAAATGTATTGTTGGATGATTTTTATTGATATTGCAAGCATTGTTGAGTCTAGATCTATTGTGGAGTTGCATACCCAAAAACCGTACAACCATCCATGTACGATTATGTGAAATAGAAGAATAAAGAGAAACTCATATTAATAGATGTTACCCATTATGGATAATGATGTTTTTTGGAATAAGAGGAAAGTGGGTATTTTTCTAAGTTAAAATATCTGGAATAAAGAGGGTTTTTACCAAACCATACAATGGCATGACCAAACCATACAAGGGTTTGTAATTCCGTACAACTAATGAGTTTTTGGCCTAAAACTGTACTTTGAAACATTTTGAAGGCAAAAAAAGTGATTTCCAAGTGAATACTGGTAGGGGGTTGAGATTTTAGCAATTCCAAGGTTCTTGGATAAATAGTACAATCGTCAGTTATGACCGTGCCACTATACGTTTTGGGATTGTTTTGAAGATAGTATAGTGGTAAATAGTACAACTATACAAAATTGGCCAGATTTTGTGCAATTAGTTGAAATGTTATATTGAAAATCTCTCATCCCATCCATTCCAAGAATACTGCACTCCACTCGTGCTACATCTGGTACATGTTACCGTAGTGGATGGACCCATGACCATTTGATTGGTGGTTATCATGTGGATCAGAACCAGTTTTTTCATTGTTGAGAATGAAAAAGGGTCAAGAATAGTTGTAGCAAGGAAAAACATTGGGGTGGATGATGGATACAAGTTTGCAAAGATGATATTGTAGAGAAATAGATGATAGTTAATTTATCATAGATGTGGGAAAGTATATTGTATTTCATTTCTATATATTGGAGACTTGGTCTCTATGGATTGGGGATACGCTTGATGACATAGAGTTGTGAGAAGCAAGTTGCTTAGGAAGATGTACAACAAAGACCATGGCATCCAGCTGAAGCCATCGATGTGGATTATGATTTTTTTGATGTGGATGATAAGTGTATGGCTGATGTGAAAATGGAGTTGATGGTTATATTTGAGAGGGTGTGTATAGTTTTAAAGTTGATAACTGTACAAAGGATTGTAATTTACAAGTATTGCAAGGTTGTTCAGTTGATGTGCATCGTCCAAAGAGAACCATGCGAATGGAGGAAATAATTACACAACCACACACGAAAAAGAAAAAAGTATGTGGTTATTGGCAAAAATTATATGATGGTTGGGGGAAACCATACAACCAAAGGAAGAAGCATATGATTGCTAGAGAAAGCCATATAGAAAGAAGAAAAGTTGTATGAGTGTTGGATAAATTGTACAGTTCTTCAATTGCCAATAAAGTAGTACAGTGGCAATTTAAACCATATAGTGAGGAAGTTAATTATCCAATTGCCAATGAAATAGTATAGTTGCAAGGTAAACCGTACAATTTCCAGTCAAATAGTACAAGTACATGTAACCGTACAAATGGGTTGATAAAGTGTACAAGTCAAGTTTGGACAAATTTAATTAGAAAGTTTGGCAAGAAACTGAAGGTTGGGAAAGATTTTTTAATACCACAACAATTGCAAGTAGTGATGCACGATGGTGATAAGGATGAGAGTCTGACATCAGTATCAATGGAATATGACAAGTCCAATAGTGTGTGAGAGGTGAGTTTGACACTAGAAGAGCTGTAGATGGGTGTGCTCTATGGTGAGCGGGACTAGAGTCTAACATCGAAGCAAATGTAGGATGGAATATTATCTAATGATAATAAAGGGAGTATAGCATAAGAGCAATTGTAGGGTGATGTATGTAAGGCTACGGAAATCCAACCTCTCAAAACAAAGGATAATTTGGGCATATCATGTAAATGTCCATTATTTTATGGAGAATCAATAGAAGATCCAATTCAGCATTGGAAATTTTGTTACCTAATGTGGAAAGTGATTGGACAAACCAATGAGGCAGAATGGAGGTGGTTGTTTCCTGCAACATTTCAAGGATATGCAATAGATTGGTATATGAAATTACTAGAAGACAAGTACCAGACATGAGAAGAATTACGATATGCATTTGTAAAATAATTTCAGTTATATGATAATGAGGAGGAGATTCTTATTGAAATTTATAGAATGAAATAGGGTGAGCATGGGTATGTTTGTTCTTATAATCAAAATCTAAGTGGGTTGTTTGACCATTTTGAGAAATACCAGTCTGAGGAATTGAAGAGGATGTGGTTTATAAATGGACTTCTTCCTATGTATCAAACAAATATGAAGATTTTCCTCCAAGAACATACCAAGAAGTTGTGGATTATGCCCTGGTTTTGGAAAGTGAGGTAAAAGCAGTACCAATGAAGCGGAATTTTGGTAATGACAATGAGAGTAGCTCAGAGGCAGAAAATGATTCGAATATTGAGGATGAGCCAGACAATGAAAATGTTGATTTTGAGGAGAGTAGTCCCTTGTCCAATTGTTGGAGTCAATATGTCAAGCAATAAAATGACTCCAAAGAAAAGAGTGATGCATTAGATGATGATTGTAACTTAGGAAGTGCAAGTCCATCACCACAAGTATATGCAGTCCAAAACAATATTGTACAAAGGAAGGAGGTCAGTGGTGATGTAGGGTGTGACAATCATACCAAAGACAAAAGCAAAATACAGTATGACAATGAGGGTAGATCAATTATACAATTGTTAGGATCTCATCCTAACCCTTAATGTAATAACTTCCCCGATGTAATAATTCCTAGTGAACGTGGGTAGTACCCATGATTAATATTTTGTAATGTTCTAAGTTTTAGCTTACGTAGTGCCTATGACAAATGACACCCTTTCTATGTAACACATGGTAGATATGTTAGGTAAGGTGGCATTGTGCATGTAATTCGTGTGGCATTATGCATGTAATTCGAGTGGCATTGTGCATGTAATTCAAAGTGGCACTATGCATGTAATTCAGGTGGCATTATGCATGTAATCTAGGTGGCATTTTGCATGTAAGCCAACCTTGGAAGGAAACTCCTTAAATACTCGAAAAGGCACCAATGTAACCATATTTTTGCAAATTAATGAAGTATTGAAGGAGGTTGCCCCCTCGAAGAGGCCTGTGATTCTGTCTTATTGTGAGATTTTTCCTTTATGCAAATTTTTGTTATGATGTGTATTCAGTTCTGAATATTAATATGATGTTTATGTGAGTTTATTTCCAAGCAATTATGTGAGAGTGTGTTATTTGAGTTTATTTTATAGCAGGATCTTAACAAGTGGTATCAGAGCGCTTTCCAGGGCCAAGTTCTACTGCAACTACAACGATTCTTGCCATCCAATCTGCCTGTTAGGTAAAAATTATGTGTGTTTTTCTCGTTTCTATTTTTTCTTATTAAAAAAAAATCCAAAAAATACAGTGTATTTTTTTTTCCAAACAAAAAAAAAAAAAATCTTTTTAGTTGAGTAGGTAGAAACCCTGTGCCGAGGGTTTTAAAATATTGTGAAGGATCTGTCATTATTGGCTAAGCTAGATAGCCCATAAAGAGTCTAGTGAAGTGAGGGGCAATCAGGCTCCAATACCCAGGCCTCAGATAGAACTCGCACATGGACTTGAGCTCCCACGTATCTTTGGGTATATCGGGAGACCATCTAGGATTAAACAAACTTTTAGCCATTAGGAAGCTCTTCGGCCTTGTATTAATCATAGTCTACGGGACACAACATCCTAGACGATTACCCTCTCATATTGTCAGAGAGGCAGGTAGTGTGCTCAAGGGTATGTGTAGAATCCTCCTTGAGTAGTGGCCTGAAATATTGGTCCGAGCACTATTGTTCATCATTGTCGGTATATTATAGGGCCTATGGGTGGTCTATACTCCTCTACTTAGCATTCCCTAGTTCTGTTAAAACTTCAACCCATAAAAAATGCAAAAACAAAATAAAAATCCAAACCTCCCTGTTCGTAAACTTGCATTTCAAATCCTCAAAAGTGAGCATATGAGAAATGAGTCCTCTACTAAAAAAATAACAAAAAGGACATGCATTCGAGATAGACCATGAGGGTGACACTTAAGTTGACGATACTGGGAATAACGATCAAATTTACAATGGCGATCCACGATCGAGTCGGAGAGGTCAACACAGTCAGGGCAGAATTTATAGTCTTCAGGGTCAGAACAGAACTGTCATAATAGTCACCTACAAAATACAAAGAATCTTAGGCATGACATGAGGCTAGTTATAGATAGTGCTCCTATACCCAAATTTTTCTCTGTAGCTCAGAATCAGAAACTGTAAACACCGTTAGACTCAAAAAAATAGGAGAAAAAAAAAGTCTGGGGTGCCAAAAAGTAGTGTTGAGAGATATAGCTCATTATGACCACCTCTTCGAGCTGATCATTTTGATATATAGCACCCAAACACTTTTTTGGGCACTTACTAAAAATAATAAGTCCTAAAAACTCAATTCTATTTTTAGTAACTGGTCACAAAAGGTTTAAAAATGGCCCAGGGTACCCGTGGACACCAAAAAGAACTAGAACACTTGGAATCCCTAACAAAATCCATTGAGAACTTGCACTCGGATTTTCACTCCATAAGGTAAGAAGCCCAAGGTCTTCGCCTAGAGTGTGAGGCCACTAGCAACTGCTTAGAATAAGCATTGACAGAAGTAGACAACAAACTAAAAAGAGGACCACCCAAATCAGAATACCAAGCTGAGGTTTCTACAAGGAATCATGACCATGATCCACCCTTTAGAATGCCCAAATTGGACTTTCCCAAATTTAGTGGGAAGGATGTTTATGGGTGGCTCTGTAGGGTTGATCAATTCTTTAGACTTCATAATGTCCCTGTATTTCATCAAGTCCAGATGGCTTCCTTTAACTTGGAGTCTGAGGCTCTACACTGGTTTCAATGGTTACGTGTTGCCAACCCAAATCTCTCTTGGGAGGATTTTGAATCCCAACTACTCACTCGATTTGGTCCTAGTGAGTATTAGGACTTTACAGGAGCCTTGACCAAACTACAACAAACAGGTTCAGTCTGGGAATACCAAGCTCAATTTGAAAATTTGGCCAATAAGACAAGAGGATTGAATGAAGGGTTCATCCAGAGTTGTTATATCAGTGGGTTGAAGGTGGAACTCCAAGTGGAAGTAAGAATGTTGAAACCACAAACTATGATGGAAGCTATCAATTTGGCCCATTTGGCCGAATCTAAAATCTCTGCCCAAAGGCGCCCATCAAAGTTTCCTCAAAATAGACCTTCATTTCCTCCTCGAGCCCAAAACCCAGTTGATAATAAACCTGCTGCACCCAAGCGCCTCACCACCGAAGAGATGGATGCACGTCGTGCCCAAGGATTATGCTACAATTGTGATGAAAAGTTTTTCAAAGGGCATAAGTGTGCACACAAAAAATTGTTCTTGATAGATGTTGAAGAACCTGATAACTCTGACGAGAGTGATGAGGATGAGGACCCTCCGGAAACACCTTCTCCATAAGAAGAAGTGAAATAGGAACCTGAGACAACAATTACAGTCCATGCTCTTGCAGGCATTACTACTCCTCAAACCATGAAGGTTACGAGATTTTTCAAGGGCCAACGTCTTTCCATCCTTATGGATTCGGGAAGCATGCACAACTTCATTTACCCTAGAGTTGCTCAATGGGTAACTTGCTATATCCACACTTGTAATTCCTTTGAGGTCATGGTATTCCTTTGAGGTCATGGTAGCCAATGGGGGAACCTTACCTTGTAAAGGAAAGTGTCGCAATGTTAAAATAAATATAGGGGACTATGAACTCAAGTAGGACATGTTTGCCCTCCAGTTGGGCGGATGTGATATTGTTTTGGGATCTCAATGGTTGAGTACATTGGGCACTATCAGTTGGAACTTTATTGAACTCTGGATGTAGTTCTCCCAAAACGGACAAACACACATCATCAAGGGCTCCCCGATAGGAACACCTCAAATTATCAGTTCAAATGACATGGAGAAATTGCTAAATAAATCATCACGTGGGGTCATTGCACAACTATTCTCCATCCAACCATCCACCTCTCAAATGGGTGAAATCCCACCAGACCTGCAACAGATTCTCCACAAACATGAGGCCATATTTTCAGAACCAACCACACTACCACCACATCGCTCTCACGACCATGCCATTCCATTATTGTCGGATAGTACACCTCCCAATATCAAACCATACAGGTACCCTCATGCCATGAAGTCAAATATTGAGAAAATGATATAGGAATTACTCAAGGCGGGTATCATTTGGCCTAGTACTAGTCCCTACTCTGCACCAGTCTTACTGGTCCTCAAGAAGGATGGCTCCTAGCAACTTTGTATTGACTATCGAGAACTCAACAAGATAACTGTCAAGGATAAATTTCCTATCCCTATGGTTGATGAATTACTAGATGAATTACATGGGACCATGTACTTCACCAAGCTAGACCTCCGCTCTGGGTACCATAAGATCCGGCTCAGGGATGAAGATATTCCTAAAACTGCTTTTTGCACTCATGAAGGTCATTATGAAGCCTTGGTAATGCCATTTGGTCTCACAAATGATCCTTCCACATTTCAAAGCCTGATGAACAACATCTTTCACCATTTTTTGTGAAAGTTCATCCTTGTGTTCTTCGATGACATCTTGATTTATAGTCACACATGGGAAGAGCATCTCAAGCATGTAGATCAAACCCTATAACTATTGGCCGACCATAAACTGTTTGCAAAAAGGTCCAAGTGTTCCTTTGGTTTGACTGAAGTAGAGTATCTGGGACACATTGTCTCAAAGGATGGTGTCAAGGTTGACCCTAAGAAGATCCAAGCAGTCCAAGAATGGCCGAAACCTCGCACTCTCAAGGGACTTTGAGGATTTTTAGGGCTTATAGGATATTACCATAAATTTGTCTGCAATTATGGAAAGATAGCCGCCCCCATCACCTCCATGTTGAAGAAGGATTCTTTTACTTGGACAAGGCCGGATGAGCAAGCATTCCTGGAACTCAAGCATGCCATGACCACCACTCCAGTTTTAGCCATGCCAGACTTCTCTAAAAAATTTGTCATTGAAAGTGACACTTCTGGTCATGGTATTGGGGCAGTAATGATGCAAGAAGGACGCCCTTTGGCTTTTACCAGCAAATCCCTATCTGATCGTAATTTGGGGAAATCCACATATGCCAAGGAAATGTTGGCAATATTGCATGCAGTCCTGCATTGGCGACCTTACCTCATTGGGTGCCATTTCTCCATCAAAACTGACCACTAGAGTCTGAAATACTTTCTAGAACAACGTGTTGCCACCCTCGAGCAACAAAAGTGGGTATCAAAACTCATGGGCTACGATTATGACATCAAGTACAAAAAATGGAAGGAGAATCTTATGGCAGATGCTCTCTCTCACCAATTTGAGACCCTTAGTATGTTGTGTGTCATTTCTGCACCATTGCCCCAATGGATTGAGCCCTTACATCAAGAAATACTTCAAGATGCAGATTTGAAAGACCTGGTTGCTTCACTTAGGGATGATCTAGAGTCTACACCAGGATATAGTTGGGATGGCTAGGATCTACGTTACCATCAACGCCTGGTTCTTCATTCTAAGTCCCCACTTCGAGAGCTCCTCATGAAGGAATCACATGCTACTCCATTTGCTGGCCATTCAGGGTTCCTAAAAACTTATGAGCTACTCAAGTGCACCTTCTTTTGAAAAGGTATGAAATAGGACATTCGCTCTTTTGTAGCGGACTGCGACACATGTCAAAGGATGAAAGGGGAAACAATGCGCTCTCCGGGCACTCTTCAACCATTGCCGATACCAGATCAGGTGTGGACTGACATCTCCATGGACTTGATATAATGGCTACCTAAATCTGGAGGCAAGTATGTTATTTTTGTGGTAGTGGACCGCCTTTCAAAGTATGCTCACTTTTGTGCCCTAACCCATCCTTACAAAGCATCCACTATTGCCCAAATTTTTCTTGACTCCATCTTTCGCCTTTATGGCATGCCAACCTCCATTGTATCTGATCATGATCCCACCTTTACTAGCAATTTTTGGCAAGAGTTGTTCAAGTTGCAAGGGACTCATCTCAAAATGAGTTCAGCCTACCATCCGCAAACAGATGGTCAAACAGAGGTTGTTAATAAATGCTTGAAAACCTACCTTCGCTGCTTTGCCTCCAATAATCCTACTCATTGGGTAAAATGGCTGTCTTTGGCCGAATGGTGGTACAACACTTCCTATCATACCACCACCAA
The DNA here is from genome assembly GCA_028583015.1 of Wollemia nobilis. Lineage (NCBI taxonomy): Eukaryota > Viridiplantae > Streptophyta > Pinopsida > Araucariales > Araucariaceae > Wollemia > Wollemia nobilis. The sequence continues at coordinate 24,278 of JAQPPZ010000739.1, forward strand.
ACTCACACCATTTGAGGCAGTTTATGGGCGCCCTCCACTCATGCCTTCCTCCTACATTTTGGGCAGCTCCAAGGTCCAAGCCGTTGACAATGCTCTGAGTCAACACACCGAGGTCCTCCGCCAACTCAAGCAAAATTTGAACATGGCCCATAATTGGATGTGCCAACAAGCTGATCAGCATCGTTCTGAGCGCAATTTTGATGTGGGTGATATGGTCTTCCTTCGCTTATAGCCATACAAACAATCATCCCTAAAACTTTGCATGTGTCAGAAGCTCGCTCCAAAATTCTATGGTCCTTATCAGGTTCTACAACAGATTAGTCCGACAGCTTACAAATTGGCTCTTCCCCCCACTTCCAAGATCCACCCTATTTTCATGTTTCTCTTCTCAATAAAGTTATGGGGACAAAGGTACAGGTTCAATCAAAACTTCTCGAATTGGATGAAGAAGGCTCCATCTTACTTGCACTGGAGCAGCTGCTGGATCGTCAAACTCTCACTCTACGCAACTGTACCATTACAGAGGTCCTGGTTGAGTGGCGTGGACTTCAACCTGAGGATGCTACATGGGAGTCTCTCCATCAACTCTAGCAACAGTTTCCTCATTTTTCAGCTTTCAGGACAAAGCTTCTTCAAGGAGAAGGGCATGTTAGGATCTCATCCTAACCCTTAATGTAATAACTTCCCTGATGTAGTAATTCCTAGTGAACGTGGGTAGTACCCATGATTAATATTTTGTAATGTTCCAAGTTTTAGCTTAGGTAGTGCCTATGACAAATGACACCATTTATATGTAACACATGGTAGATAGGTTAGGTAAGGTGGCATTGTGCATGTAATTCGTGTGGCATTATGCATGTAATTTGAGTGGCATTGTGCATGTAATTCAAAGTGGCACTATGCATGTAATTCGGGTGGCATTATGCATGTAATCCAGGTGGCATTTTGCATGTAAGCCAACCTTGGAAGGAAACTCCTTAAATACCCAAAAATACACCAATGTAACCATATTTTTGCAAATTAATGAAGTATTGCAGTAGGTTGCCCCCTCGAAGAGGCCTGCAATTCTGTCTTATTGTGAGATTGTTCCTTTATGCAAATTTTTGTTATGATGTGTATTCAGTTTTGAATATTAATATGATGTTTATGTGAGTTTATTTCCAAGAAATCATGTGAGAGTGTGTTATTTGAGTTTATTTTATAGCAGGATCTTAACAACAATGTTGGCAATGCCAATTGTGGGGACACTTTGCACAGGACTGTGATAGTACTATAAATTAGGATGAACTAGTGATGCATGTAGAAATTGAAGCATCAGATACAAGTTCTAACCCTTGCAAGAAAATAATGGAGGTGGAGGTGAACTTGAGAAACATGCTTAGAAGTGAGGAAGTGAACTTGATTTCAATGGAGGAGGAAGTGATTGTTGTTGACAAGGAAGAACAACATACTGCCATGTAAATGAACAAAGTGGAGAAAACTATTATCCAAGATAACAAAAATGTAGCTAATGTGCAATTGGGAGATATTGTTCAAGTGGAACAACCAATTGTACAATTAGAGGCAGTTTTTCAAGATAAGTAGTCAATTTTGAACATGGAGGATGTGGTTCAAATAAAACAATCACTTGTAAAATTGAAATATGTTCAAATGGAGCAAAGTGTCATACAAGAAAACTTAACCAAGGAAGAACAAGATTGTAAGAGTTTGTAAGAAGGAAATGAACAAAGTTTGGTTGAAATCATACAAATAAACCAAATCATATAGTTAGAGAATGAAATCATACAAGTGATAGTGAGTGCACAATTGGAAGTGGCAAAACATACATTTTAGGGTATTGTACGATTTAGATTGAACAATGGTACGGTTTAGAAATTGTACATGTTCAATCCATACAAGAGGAAATCGTACATGCTCAATTTGTACAAGAGAAAATTGTACATGCTCAATTCGTACAAGATAAAATCATACATGTTCAATCTGTACAAGAGAAAATCATACATGTTTAGTCCATACAAGATGAAGTCATATAGGTACAGCCTGTACATGGTGAAATCGTACAGGTGCAGTCCGTACAGGATGAAATCGTATAGGTACAATTCATACATGGAGAAATCATACAAAATAGAACCGTACCTACCATGTGAAAGTGTACAGAGTAAAACTATACAAGGAGAAGAAGATCCACTAGTGGTTAAGACAGGGTAGTTCGAGGCTAATATTGAGTCGTCTAGAACCTGAGAGAAGAAAAATGGAGTCGACGATGAGCTATTTAAGTGGGTTGATAAAATAATCCCAAAGTGTCAATAAAGAGAAAAAATTGGCTTGGACAATGATGCTTGTATTAGTTTTTTTGTTGAGGTTTTGAGGTGCTACCCCAAACCCCGCGAGGGTGCTGCCCCTTGACCCCACCCTGTCTTGTGATAGGGAGCATGCGAAGGACATTGTCCCTCGACCATGCAAGGGACACTGTCCCTTGACCCTGCAAGGGGGCTCCCACCCCCTTAACCCCTATCACAATAGGTGATGGTTGTTGTCTAGAAAATTGAGGGTGTTGTTCATCTTGATCATGTTCATCATCAAGGTGATATTTGTCATGTTTAATAAGATGGATAGGTTGATGATGTTGCTATAATTGATTTTAGCACTTTCAAGGAACAACCTGAATATAATATATTGTGAGAAGCAGCTGGTAGTGATACCAGTTATTGAGGACCTTTGGAATAGAAGGAAGCAAAAGGAGCATGACAAGTGCTCAAAGTATAGGGTACAGTGCTTCTATTCCCAATGTCCAAATCATGTGTCATAAAGGACGCCAACCAATATAGATGAGGGGATAGATGTAGGCATGCAAATCCACATAAGAAGCAAGCATAAAATTAGGATTTGTACAATCTTAAAGAAGAATGTACTATCTAGTGAGATAGTACAATTGGCAAGAATAATGTACTATCTAGTGAGATAGTACAATTGACATGTTAAAATGTACAATGTACTATCTAGTGAGATAGTACAATTGGAAAATAAAAGTAAAGTGCATGTAAAATGACATGAAATAAAATGTAATTTGATGAAAATCAAAGTAAACCTTAGTAAATATTAATTAAACTTATTAGTGTATGGGTCGTTGTAAATAATGAATTGTCTCAGGAACCACTTTGGAACGGCCTGGACAACCATTATAAGCCCCCCATTCAAAATTTTGGGTTGTTGGTTGTGATTTGATTGATGGTTGGGTTGTTGGGTGCAATTGTTAATGTCACACAGGAATTATCCATGGAATGAGAAGGAATTGATGTAATTTATTTACTATTGTACACTTCCTGTGTACAATGTCAGAATAATATAAACCCTTGTTTTAGTAAAATATGGTTATGCATGTGTGTGGATCTGAGAGTAATCTCAATAAATTTATTGTTGGGTGATTTTTATTGATATTGCAGGTATTGTTGCGTCCAGATCTATTGTGGAGTTACATACCCAAAAACCATACAATCATCCATGTACGATTATGTGAAATAGAAGAATAAAGATAAAATCATATTAATGGTTGTTACCCATTATGGGGAATGATGTTTTTGTCAATAAGAGAAAAATAGGTATTTTTCTAAGTTAATATATCTGGTAGAAAGAGGATTTTTACCAAACCATACAATGGCATGACCAAACCGTACAAGGGTTTGTAATTCCATAGAACTTTCAATTTTTTGACCTAAAACTGTACCTCGAAGCATTTTGAAGGTTAAACAAGTGATTTCCAAGTGAATACTGGCAAGGGGATTGAGATTTGAGCAATTCCAAGATTCTTGGAGAAATAGTACAATCGTCAGTTATGACCGTAAAACTCTACATTTTGGGGTTGTTTTGAAGATAGTACAATGGTAAATAGTACAACTATATAGAATTGGCTATATTTTATGTAATTAGTTGAAAATTTATATTTAAAATATCTCATCCCATCCCTCCTAGGAATATTGCACTCCACTCGTGCTACATGCTTTGGATTTTGCTTTACTTATTGTCAATGCTAGCTTGTACTAATTTGGATTCTATGTGTGTAGGTTCAAGATCTCAAATGTGACTACACTGCTTTAAGACCTTTCTTTTGTTATACCTCCTTGAAGCTTACACTTGTTGCAATGCTTAATGTTACTCTTCCTTTTTCACTACTATAGCCAAATTCTTATATTTTAATTCACTAAATGCTATGCTAATCTTTGTGTCACCTTCACTATTATTTGTGGTGCCTGTGCTATTCTCTATAATACCTTTGTTATTATTTGTGATGTCTTTTCTATTCTCTATAATAGATTTGATGTTCTCTATTATACCTTTGCTATTATTTATTGTACCATGAGCTTGTACATTATTCTTCTAGATACTTTGATTGAATGTTTCAATGTTCTATTTTGATCTTCTCCTATATATTCAAATTGCATATTCACTTTTTTTTCCAAATATATTCAAATTACACTTTCCTTTGTAATGTATCCATATGCTTTCTTTCCTTATTTTTCCTAGATTCTTGATTGGAAATTATATCAATGACTTTATAACTCTTTTATTATAATAGTTTCTATCAAATATCTATTTCTATGAATGATCTATTTTCTTCAATATTGGCTTCTTGGGCCAATTTCAAGGTTAATATAATTTGAAATTACTTCTATTGTCAAGGTCAATATTAATTGTGACCCGGTCCTTTTTTGGGTGTCAAGGTCAATATCCTTATGACCTATATCTTCTTTTGGTGTCAAGTTCAATATATTTAAAACCAGAGTCTTATTAATATGTCAAGGTCAATATATTTATGATCCAAACCTTCTTAATACCTTGCAACTCTTCAAACAATGTAAATACTAATCTAATTCCTAAATATATATAAATTAATCTATATGCCTCTTTATATTTCTTCAAGATTGATATATCTATCTTCTTTCTTTCTATTGCTTTCTTCTATCTATCTTATAAATATTTGAATGCTTCTCAATCCACTGCAACTTTTAATCTTGATGTTCTTTATTTTTTCTTTCTACAATTACACTTTGATGTTATCTTCATTTATTTCTTTTGTTATATATATACTTAGAAGTTAAAATTCTTCTCTATATTTTGTAGAAAGCTTCTAAAACTTATGCTTCTTTCTTTGCTATCCTTGAAATCTCAAATTTTTAAATATTTAATATACTTCTCTTCCAATATATCTTTTGTAGAAAGGTGATTTTGAATGTCCTTAAATCTTCAACTTTCTATTAATATAGCCGAGTCCTAGTATTCATTGGTTATTCTTCAACTATGGAAAGACTAGTTTTTCTACTCAATATGATCTTAAAATAGAGTCCGAGTCTCACTACCTTCAAAGTGGAAAAACTCTTAATCAAATTTATCAAACTAGATAAAATCAATTAATAATGATGGCTAAAATAAACTCTATCAATATGAAGAGATTCTAGTGGTAGCTTTGATACCACTGATGGCTTTGAAAGCCTTATGCTACCAAATAATATCATAGGTTATATCACATAGGTCTCAAATATTAAATAGCCACAATATAATAATGACAAGGTTAAGATGACAATAATATGATCATAATATGAGCAAATTAATATGTATATCAAGGCTTATAATAAATCAAATAAAATTCAATAATATGCTAAAATATGAGGTTTGAGGTGTAGACCAATTGGTTCATCCAAACCCCATAAGGGGGGTGGAGGTCCAAGGTTCAAATCTCAAGCCTCGTCAAACTGAACACTTGTCCCTTTCCTGGTGCTTTCAGCAGTGTAAAAGGTTTAAAATGATTGTAGCATGGTGGTTATAGGGGCAAACTGTGCGAAGATCTGTGTGGCGGCTTCCGGGGCGGACAACGCAGAATACTGTGGTGGCCATAAAAAGCTGGACAGTCTGTCCAGATTCGTGGTGGCTACTGATTCCACCATGTAAATACAAAAAAAAATATATGCTAAAATATGAATGTAAATAGCCTAAATTATTCATTTACTATGCATGAATAACAAACTACAGTATTAATAGCTCAAAATGTATATAAACTTTATTACTCCTCTTTCTTATAATTGTATATGATAATAATGATCATTATGCTTGTGATACTTTTTTATGGAGCATTATCTCCACAATATAGCCATAGTGATATTACGTTTTAAGTACTAGACTATAGTTATCAATATTTCAAGTCTCATGACTCTTGGTTTATCTACTTTCCACTTGCATACTTGATGAACACGTGATACTACAACATATGTACACCTATACATGACTCTTACACTTCTATTTATACTCTCTAATCTAAGATACTTTTACACATATTTACACTCTTACATATAAGACACCTGTGCACATAGACTTAACCTACACTTGCACTCTATCTCACATGACACTCATGTATTTCTTGTATATTAAAACTTTACATGACATGTATTTTTCCTGCACATTCACACTTACATAAAAAGGGAAATATAAATCACACTCTAACTATGACTCAATAATAATCTATTATTTGAAAATTTACCATGAAGATACCATGGGGGTACATTAGCATGTACTATATAATGTAATACACTCCAACATCATCAGATCTTCATATATTTTTTTTCTAAAAAATGACTTATCTTTTGGAAGTCATATCTTTGCATAGACTTGATTCAAATGATTCTTACACCATTTTTGTAGAATTGGAAGAGATTTGAAATGAGTGATTATAAAAAATAATACCAATAGTATTAATGGAGATGCAACCATGTGAAGAAAACTATCCAAAACAAGGGTAGTATTAGGACAACGTTTTCTAGATAAACATCTCATTTTTAATTGTCATATCTTTGCAAAAGGGTTTTTGATTCAATGATTCTTGGAATAATTTATGTGAAATTTAAATTGCATAAAAAAGTGGTCATATGAATTTAACTAAGAAGTATTAAGGGAGATATGACCATATGAGGTCAACCATTTGGAATAAGGGCTATGATGATTGTTTAAATCATCAAAAACAAAATTATAGATATCTATCAACTAAATTTTGGATGATAGGAGGAGCAATGGAGAAATAGGACATCAACGAGGTGGAACATTCTATCTAGATATATATATTTTTAGCTAATTTTAATTTATCCCGTCATTATATTAGAAGTTCTACATGCATATTATTATAGGTTTATTTTCAAAAATTATATTCACTATAGGATATACTAATAAATTTTAGTAGATATCAAGTTATAGTTTCCTTTCCATGGGTCAATTCACAAATATCCCTTGTAATAGAGATTAGCAAATACCTCATAGATTAGTAATCCTTATTTCTCAATTATAACATAGTCATTGGTATATTTAATGGGTCTTGGCTAAGGGCTTTGGCTTTGAGAAAATGGATTGATAGGAGATGGAAGTCTCCAAGAGTAAGTTTTTCCTTTCTTACCAAAGGTTTCTTCCTAGCCATTTTTTTTTCTAATAAGGAAAGATATAGAATATTGAAAAGGGGTCATTGGTATATGGGAAGAGAAAGACTATTCCTTACCTATCAATATGAAGTCTTTTCACCTATAAACGTAAATCTATCTCTAGTACCAGTCAGGGTCAGGATGTATGGCTTACCTATTGAACTCTAGAAAATAAATATTTTTAAGACAATAAGAAACACTATAGGAGAATTCCTTTGGATTTTAGAAACTACAAAATATGGAGTCTTGGCTATTTATGCCTAGATATTGGTCATGATTGATATCAAAAAATATTTACCTAAATGAATCATTATTAATTATGGGGGTAAGTTGTGGATCCAAACAATGGATTATGAAAATATATTTTTTCATATTTAGAATATGTCTTGAGGTGGGACATTTTGAGATATCATTCCCAAAGAAGAGTCCAACAAAAATATATGTATAAAAATGCAAGAGATATTTACAAATGGATATGGATGAGGATGGTTTTAAAATTCTATAAAATAGGTCCATAAAAATGAAAGCAAATAAATAGTGGAGAGTAGTAAGTAAGAATATTGGAGGAAATATCAAATTATTTGAGGCTTTAGCCCAAGATAAAAAAGCAAATCATAGCTTAGAGAATATGGTACAATAGGATCAAAATATTTACAAGGAATCATCTACTTAGTATGATCTCATTTTAAGGATGAACATTCCTTCTAAACCTAAGAAATGTGTCTCATAAGATTTTGAAGAATCTATTGAAGTACCATGTACCATTCAAGAGAAGGAAAGTGGTAGAGAAAATGTAGTGTTAGATTTAAACTTCTATCATTGATGTGGGAAAACCCATGATTATTATTTTTATTTATTTTACAAACTTATATAGGCTTCAAGGATGTTAATATTATATTAGAATATTATCTTACATATCTCCAAGAATGCATTAAGTAAGATAAGATCCTAACAAATAACTATATTAAGCTCAACTCCCTAAAAACTTAAAAGCTAACTTAAGCTATCTTTGTAGATCATCTAGAAAACTACCAAGCTTACCTTCTAGATGACAAACCTAAGTGTTGTGGTCTCACATAATACATAGGATAAAACAACACTTAGACTAAGTTTTATAAACAATAAAAATAATCCTATGTCTATCCTTATCATTCTTCTTAGAAAAAAAAGCATTATACTCCAATGCTTATACAAGAAAGTAGGAGAGAACATAGTAGTGTACAAGTTTCCTAAATGCAATTATTGAATTGATGAATAATATATAGACCCCTCGTAAGGCTCTTCCCCATCATAGATAGCATATAATCATCTCCTAAGACCCTACTCAATCATAAAGAGCATACACTCATCAGATAATATACTCTAGAGAGTATACAATCATATCAAAGGAATGGAGAAGTGACTACTACTCCTTCATAGGGAGTAATTAAAAGCAAACAATGCTAAAAAGGGACATGGTAGTAAATATCTTCAATATTATTTAAAAAATGTTTCTTGCTCCTCACATCATTTATGCTTTAAAATTAGAATCATGCACCTCAAATCAATAGTCGATTATCTTTCTTGCTAAGCATATGCCTCAAAACTATAATCAATTCACTATAGAGAAATTTTGAAAGCAAAGAGAGGACAGAGTAACAAAGGGCACAAATCCTTATGATCCAATGCATGATATAAATAAATTCTAATGAGGGATGAACATATTATCATGGTATCCACTAAGTCTGATACACTCAAGAATGAATTCAAGCAACCATAAAAAGATGAGATGAAGGATATCGTATGGTAAAAATAAAAATTAAGAATGTCTTGATAGGGCACCCACCATAGCTGAAACACTCAAAGCCAATGTTGAAGTGACCATAGGAAGACAAGACAAAGATACTTGATGCCAATATAGAGGGTGGAATAGACTTACAAAGTGCTTGCTAGACTTTTGGAATAAGGAATTACTTGTAGTGATGCAAATCCTTCATAAATTCATAATGATGGAGACATGACTCCACTTCCAACTAAGAAAGCATAAATAATACATAGACTAAGGTTTACAAATAATAGACATAAAAATTAAGTTATGGTCTCACATAGCACATAGGATAAAATAACACCTATAGTAATGTTTACAAATAATAGAAAATAATCCTATGTCTATCCTTATCAACCATTAATAAGGAAATACCATAAAATAAGCAAGATAATTCAAAAACTTCCTTAGCAGAGCCAAGAGAGGATAATCTACTAAAAATGAAAGTTGTGAAAGAACATCAAATAATAGAATAATAAGACCTACTTCTAATACTAGCAAGGTAAAAAAGGAAGACCTTCAAATTATCAAGCAAGAGCAAACATAGAGAAAGGAACAAAGTTTAAGTGGATTGAACTCTTTACCAAATAACAATATGATATTTGTAATTTTTAGAAGGGGCCAACAATAACTAATAGGATATTATTTCCATCTCAAGAATATAATAGGTGATAATGCCCCCTCAAAGTAGAGGTGTATTAGGGACCTTTATTTAAGTAATAAACTTGATATTATTTGATCTAGAAAACTAAAAGGACAAAGAAAGTTTTCAAAACTATCAAAGTAGTATGGACAAGATATGAATGAGATGTTGTGTATTTAGGAGTGAAATGGAAAATTCTAACATGTTGGAATCCAATTAGAACCTCCTATTAAACCATTCATTAAAATAGGTATTGGATAGACTCATTAGTCACATGCTACTTTGTAGATATTCATTTCATCCTTATCAATGTCTATGGACCTACAACTCGGTGAGAAGGATAAAAATTATATATTGGGATTGATTCCTTTATAAGAAGTAAGGATCAAGAAACCTAATTCACAATCATAGGATATTTTAATTCCATAACCAAGCTAGATGAAAATTTAGGGGAACTAGGAAAATAACCCAAATGATGAGATATTTCTCCACTTTTATTCAAAACAACAATCTATGGAGGTTTATTTTGAAGTTAAAAACTATACATGAACCAAAAAGAGGATAGGCCAAAACCTGATAGTAAAACATTAAGACAGATGCATACTCTTAGACTATTGGTTATATGAAGGGACTTGTGCTAAAATTAGTATCTTGACAATAATTGGTTCATTTCATTGGTCAGTAGGAGTTAAAATGGTGGTAACTGAATTAAAAAATATCTCATATTTTAAATATGAGTAGATGTGGGAATACCATCCTTAATTTATTGATATGATAGCACTAATATAGAATTCTTCAAGAAACGGTGGGTTGTATACACTTTAAAAATAAATTAAATCAATGACATCTAGTTCAAACGAATGGAACAAGAACACTTTAAAAAAAAATTAAGAAGAAATAAGAACTAAAAGAGAAACTTTCAAAATTCTAAAAATGTGAGCACAATAATACAAGCTCGGAGGAAAGGAATTTGCTTAGTAAATATCATAATATTTTGAGTAAGGAAGAGAAATATTAGAGATCAAAATCTAGACAAACTTGGTTAAAAGGAGATAAAAACACAAAGTTTATTCATATGATGGAAATAGTACAAATATTAGCATCCAAAATAGTATTATTAAATTAGTATAAGAGGTTTGGATTGAATACCAAAGCAAAATCAGAAAGGAGGCAGGGATTTTTTATTAGAGTATTCTAGGATTATAGGAGATTGAAGTTATTAATGATAAACTACTGCAAGAAGTACCTTTAGTTATAATAGATGAACACAATAGAAAATTGATGGAGCCTATTACTCTAGAAGAAGTTCATTCATCTATTTTTTCTTTTCATAAGGATAATTTCTTAGGTATGAATGTGCTCTCTTAGCATTCTATCAACATAACTGGGAAATAGTGAAGGATTCTTTATTGGTGGTAGTGGAACAGTCTAGGGTAAAATAGTACATGCCTTATAAAATAAATTCATAATATCTTACCTTGGTTGCAAAAAATGAGGATGCAAAATTGTTAGATTTAGGCCTATAAGCCTATGTAATATGGCATACAAGATAATATCCAAAGTGATGTCATAATAGTTAATACCACTATTAGAAAAAATTATTTAATAAGAGCAATGAGGACTTGTTAAAGGGATAAATATCATGGATGATATTATAGTAACTTATAAAGTAATGCATTCAACAACTTCTAGAAAATATAGAGCAATGATCAAAAAAATTGATATGAATAAAGCCTATGAAAAGGTTAAATACAATTTTTTTAGCAATATTAGAAAATTTTGGATTTGAAAATAAATAGGTCAGATGGATTAAATATTGTGTCTCCATAGTATCATATTCAATGCTGGTCAATGGGCTAGTAACAAAATCATTTAAATCCAAGAGGGGTTTTAGCCAAGGAGATCCTTTATCACCATATTGTTTCATTATTATGGCAGATGTACTAGGAAGGAACTTGAAGAAGGCATATAAATAGCTAATAAGTAGACTTAAGGCTAGTAATAACATCTACAATATCACTTATCAACAACTTGTAGGTGATAGAACTCATTTTTGGGAGGGTAGACAAAGAAAAAGCCAGATATTTGAATAATGTATTAAAGGAATATGAAAGAGTGTCAGGGGATAAAGTTAATAAGAAAATATCCAAAATTTACTTCCTAAACACTCCAAGTATAATAATATCAAGGATAAATGGGTTATTTTAAATGGAGGCATTTTTTCCAACAACATATCTAGGGATGCCCTTATTTGAGGGGAGAATGAGGATAGAATTGTGGAATCCAATTATAAGTAAAGTTTAAAATAAAAAGGTTATAGGTCATTCCAACATATTATATGTCCTTGTATATTATGCCAATATTGATAGAAAAAGTTTAATATATTATGCAATTATTTTTGTGGTCAATATTACATAATAAAAGGAAATTTTATTTGGTGAAATGAAGCAAGGTGTGTGATGATAAAACTAGGGGAAGACTTAGTTTAAGAGTACTTACAAATGTAAACTTACCTCTAAAAGAAAAATTAATTTGGATATTGTATAAAGAGATTCAAAGACAATGGAAAATATTTTTTCTAAGTACATTGAGCCTAATAACCTAAGCTTAATATTTACTACATTCTCATTACCAGATAGTTATACACTATGAAACAATTTTAAAAAACTCAATTGATCTAGTGATCAAAGGTCTAAGATGGATGGTGGGAATTGAAGAAAAAAATATATTTGGATGGATACTTGTGATAACAAACCACTCAATCTAGATCCAATTTTGAAAACATGTACTATATTACTTCAAGATAAATATGGTGATAGGGTTTCAAACATTAAGTGCAAGGATAAAGAAGCAAGATACAAATGCAAAGAAGATTTTTTTACAAGTAAATGAGCCATTGTTGTTGGGAGGCAGTTTAGCATAAAGATAAGAATATTGATTATTTTGAGAAGAGTCGATGATAAGCTGATTTGGGAGTTGAACAACTCAAAAGAATACACAAACATAAGTGGATATAATGTAAAGCACCAACAAAATATAAAAAATGCAAGAATAAGAGATGTTTGGGATAGCCTAAATATTCCAAAAGTTAAATTGCTTGTGTGGCTAGAAGGTCATAGAAAAACAATTCCATGGGATCAACTAATGAAAAGGGGTTTTTATGTCCCCTTACAATGTGTTCCATGTAAAGAGGAGGAGAGTATAAACCATCTCTTGGGATATTCAATAGTCTAGGAACTATGACAATAGTTTCTTAATATACTTGGTAAATGCATGGTAATGAATAGTAAAATTGAAGAATGATTAAAGTAATGGTAAAACATTTTTAAAAGTGAGGCATTACATACAATCTAGGATATATCAAAAGATACAATACTTTAGACTATATGGCTAGAAAGAAATGGAAAAGTATATAAATAAAAGGAAAGTAATTTGCAGGTAACGAAAAGGAAGGTTTGTTTATCCATAGAGGAGTCTACACCACCCATATCAACTTACCCAATCCCTAATATTGAAGTAGATGGCCTTGATAGATAGATTCAAGTCAAATTATGATGTTGGGTACAAGGGGGAAAAAATAAGGAAAATAATATAAAGTGAAAGCCACCATAAGTGGAATTGATAAAATTGAATTTTGATGGAGCATATAAAGAAAACATATGACTAATAGGAGGAGGAGGATTAATTAGAAATAATAGGAGTGAGATTTTATCACATTTTGCTTTCAATGGTGGATTTAAGACAAATAATGAACTTTAAGATATTAAAATTGAACATGATATTAATATGAAATGAAGAGATCTAAACATAATAAGGAGTAGTAAAATAAATATGTAAACATAAAACATGAGAATAACAAGGGAACCCCCCCTTAGGGGATGTCCAAACATACCACTTTTTAACATTAGCAATCTCAAATAAATACTACATTGCATCTTCTACAAGGAAAACCCTAGCATCTGTCACTACCAACTCATATGTGCATGCAAGGTGACACCTCATCCTTACATACACATTGAAACCTCATCCTTGGACTTTGAACCATATTAAAAAAGTGAGATTATATAGGCATTTTAATAAAAAAATTCTCTTCTTAATGACATATTTGTAATTTTTCAATATAAATAATTATTTTTGACACAACCCTTTATGGGCACAAGCTAAAACCAGTCATTCCAAAGATAAGTAGTGTTAACCCAATTACTACCAACCTCTAGGCCTATAAATTCCACCAGCTATATCTGGTCATTCTGATGCAGCTCAACCCCGAAATTTCCACAAGAACTATGCAAGGTTGCAACCAAAGATCTCCTGTAGAATTAAAATTTAAGATGCACAATAACAAATAATAGCAAGCACAATATTTTATTACCTTCAATCTAATTACAACACTTTTGGAAATAATAATAATATTGATTGGAAAGGGAAAGAGTCCAGAAATTGAAATTACAACACTTCAACACCTCTCCACACATTCAAGGTTGCATATATAAATTGAAATACATTTGAGGAATTATCAAAATAAGTATTAACACACAAAACAAGCTGATAAACTATTCAAAATATAATATAAGAACCTCTTGTGAGCACAAATCTCAACTGGGTGCCTCCTAGTTTTCACCTACAATCAAGCCTGTAACATGCAATTTCATAATCTGCACTTCTATGCTTGTATTATAAGCAATAAAAAATGGTTATATTCAAGTGTATTCCCAGCCAAGAATGTCATATCCCAATCTAGGTCATAGCTTTTTCTGTCTCCCTCTTTTTACCCCAAAATTGCCCATAAAATCTAGCTTAATCTTTTTCCCTTCACCAATGAAATGTGGAATTTTTAAAATTCCACTACCAGGCTGTACTCCACTCCTTCATGCATTTGTAACAGAAAAATAAACCACTCCAAACACCAATTAAAATATTGGTTAATTCTCTTTATTCTAGGTGTGGAGATTTAGAAGGTGGTCAAAATCCCAAAAAAGCAAAAAAAAGCACCACGTGCTTTATTTTCGCCCTCAACCAAAATTGGCCAAGAAAAAAATACAAGTCATTAAATATTGGCCACATGAATTTAATTAATAAAATATGCCTTGAAAACCAAAAATCAAAAGTAAACAAAGCACCAAGCCAAAAATTTAAAGCAACTAAACTTGGAAAAAGCAGGATTGCTTTATTCTTGGAGATGCTCCTGCATCAAAAACCCCGAGAAGAAGAATGTTTCATGAGGGAAAACTCATGAACATTCAAATGATGGTGTAAAACCATGTTGGAGTAGCTCATGTGCTGGTACCCAAGTTGCCTCTTCCATCCCTTTTTCTTTCCATCGGACCAAGTATTCTTTGTACTCCTTCCCACTAGTCTTTGTGGTGTAGGTAGTGGCTGATATAACCCTATGTTTTGACTGTTATCCTTGGCATATTGACATATCTGACATATTTGAACCATTTTTTGCACATCCCTACCCATGCTTGGACAATAATAAGATTCCTTTAGCTGCCCCAATGTTTTATCCACTCCAAAATGACCTCCTAGCCCACCACCATGCTTCTCCCTCATTAAATTGTCTCTCATGGATCCTCTTGGAATACATAGTTGCTTCCCTTTAAACAATAGATCTTCTTGGATGAAATAATCCAACCACTTGTTTCTATCTCCTTCAATGGGGAACTTACAAGCTTCCCATGCCTCCTTAAAGTCCAAATCTTCCTCATACATAATCTTCATGTTCTCAAATCCAACAACACTAAACTCTATCTTACTCAATAGAAAGCACCTTTTACTTAGAGCATTCGCCACTCTATTACTCTTTCCACTCCTATGCTTGAGGACAAATGAATAACTTTGAATAAACTCAATCTATTTCATGTACCTTTGATTTAGTGTACATTGGTTGTTCACATATTGAAGGGCATGATGATCGGTATAAAGAACGAACTCCTTAGGTAGAAGATAATGCCTCCACTTCTTGAGAGCTTTAACAATGGCATAAAAATCTTGATCATAAACTGAGTATTTCTTCTTAGAATCATTTAACTTCTCACTAAAGTATGCTATTAGTATTCCCTCTTGACTTAAAACACCTCCTATTGCTGCTCCACTTGCATCACATTCAACTTGAAATACTTTATCAAAATAAGGTAAAGCAAGAATGGGCTATTTGGTTACCTTTGCCTTCAAAATTTTAAAACTTTTCTCTACTGCTACTATCCACTTGAATGCTTTGTGTTCTCCCTTGATGGTTTCAGTTATTGGGGCACATATGCTACTGAAAGTTTTGATAAAATTTTAGTTGAAACTTGCTAAGCCATGGAAACTTCGTGATTCAAACATACTCTTGGGTGTAGGCCAATCAATGATTGCTTGTACCTTGGTTGGATCCATTTGTAAGACCTCATTTGAGATCACAAATCCTAAGTAAACCAGATCCTCCTTCATAAATTCACACTTCTTAAGATTAACCAGCAACTTTTCTTCCCTCAACCTTTGGAGGACAATCCTAACATGCTCCAAATGTTCATCCTTTTTCTTTCTAAAAACCAATATGTCATCCAAGTAAATAATAATAAACTTACCTAGGAAGGGTTTGAACACTTCATTCATCAATCTCATAAATGTACTTGAGACATTTGTGATTACAAAGGGCATGACAAGCCATTCATATAACCCAACCTTTGTTTTGAATGCGGTTTTCTACTCATCTCCTTCTCTAATCCGGATTTGATGGTAGCCACTCTTCAAATATTTTTTTGTAAAATATTTAGATCCACTTATAAAATCCATTAGATCGTCCATTCGTGGTAGAGGAAACCTCTATTTGACGGTAATCTTATTTATGGCCCTAGAATCAGTACACATACGCCACTCCCCATCCTTCTTTGGTGCCAAAACTGCTAGAACAACACATGGGCTAAGGCTCTCATGAATTAACCCCTTGTCCAATAGCTCTTGTACTTGCTTATTCAACTCCTCATTTTTTTTAGGACTCATCCTATATGATGCCTTGTTGGGTAAACTTGCTCCAGGTATCAATTAAATGCAATGGGTAATGCTTCTCAATGGTGGAAGACCATCCGGTAACTCCTTCATCATATTGTCTCCATATTCTTGCAATATCTCCTTGATTTATATGGGTAGTTCTTCTTCTTCTTTTTCTTTCCCCACTTGTTGAGATTTTCCCACCAATGCATAACACAAATTTTCTTCTTGCATCTCCTTTAGAAATTGCTTTCCGGTGAGAACACACACTTGAGCATTGCTGCCCTATTTTTCCCTTTGCTCTTTCATTGGTTTCATAACAAATTTTCTGCCATATTTTGTGATAGTATAGGTATTGGCAACCCCATAATGAAGATCTCTTCTATCAAATTGCCATGGCCTTCCCAAAAAAATATGACAAGCATCCATAGGCATAACATCACAAGTTATTTCATCATGATAATTGCCAATCTGAAAATTAACTTTGCATTGCTTACCAACCAAAAGTTGATGCCCTTTTTGTAGCCAAGTGACCTTGTAGGGGTTTGGATGATCGGTTGTCTCCAATTTCAGCTTCTCTACCATTTCTTGGGACACTAAATTATTAGTGCTACCGTTGTCCACAATTACATTGCAACACTTTCCATGTGACTTGCATAAAGTCCTAAATATACTTCTCCTTTGTGTGTCTTCTATTGGTTCTTTCTCTATCTTGAGGAGCACTTTATTCAACATAAGAGCTTCTCCATACTTTTCTTTCACTTCCTCTTGTCCATCATCTTCATCCTCTATGGCCAAATATTTCCCTGTATTTGTTCTTCTTGTTTCCTATTGAATAAGAGGGCATTCATAGGCTCTATGTCCTTGATCTCCACAATTATAACAAGTACCCGAAAATCCTCTTTCCCTTCCATAATCTCTTCTTCCTCTTGTTGTTTCACCTCTTCCCCTTGAGCTATCTCCTCTCCCTCTACTGTTCCAATTTAAATTGTTTTGTGACCAACTAGTCTCTTCATCCTTTGATGGTTGTCCTCTTCCTATACTCACAAATACTCTACCCCTAGATGGTTTGCCCCTTCCTCTTATACTTTCTTCTTGCTAATTGTTCTTCTACCTTGAGGGCATATTTATAAGCCTCTTCCACTGTCTTCAACTGAATTAGACTAAGCTCATCTTGAATGGTGAATTTCAGCTCATTTATATATCTAGCCACCTTCTCCTCATCTTCATGAACACATCCTGCTCTTATGGTTAATATATAGAATTATTATGTGTAATCAGCCACACTCATGTCCTTCTATTTTAATTTTTGCAAGGTCTTTAACAAGTTCAAGTGATAATATGAGGGCATGAATTTACTCTTCAACTTGATGACTATTTTATCCCAAGATTTTATCTTTTATTTGCCTTTCCTTTGCCTCTCCATCTGCATTTGCTCCCACCATAAGGAAGCATGTCCTTTGAGCTTTGTGCAATCATATTTAACCTTCTTTTTATCTTTTGTGGATTCAAGGTCAAAGTACTTATCCATATTTGTTATCCAATCTATAAGTTCCTCTAGCTTCAAGCTCCCACTAAAATTAGGGACATCCATTTTGGGCTTGCCGCCCAATCTTGAAAATACCTTTAGAAATCTATCTTCTGCGTCATCCTGCACTTCTGCATCTGCTTCTTCAATGACTTCCTCTTCATCTTCATAACTAATATCTTCAATAGGCAACCTTATTCTCTATGATGCCTCCATGGCTTCCATCCTAGCCATAATTCTCCTCATGTCTTCTCTCAATGCTATCATATCTTCAACTCTGGGAGCTCTCCCTCTACCACACCCCCTATGTGCCATTACGTCAAACACTTTACCTACAACCAATATTTTTTAAAAACAACCAAGAGCCCAACCTGGTTCTAATACCACTTTATGCAGCTCAAACCCGAAAGTTCTACAAGAACTATGCAAGGTTGCAGCCAAAGATCTCCTGTAGAATTAAAAAATTAAAATGCACAATAACAAATAATAGCAAGCAAAATATGAGAAATCGAAGGCTCTACTAGGTTTTGATGATAAAAAACTACTCTGCTAGGTTTTGATGAAGAAAAACTACTCTGCGGGGATGGCAGCAGCTTTCGGAGGAGGTTTGAAAAATTGGAGGAATGTCGTGATGGCATAGGGTCCGACATAGAGAGTGCATGATCGTGATGTTTTTCATATGAAAATTACTGGAAGGAACATGATTTTCCAGTGCATGTCAGGAACCACTTGTTAAATAACAATGGATGTTTAGAACAATGTAAAGCCAGGCCAGTTCTAGTGGTTCAACTAGACTCGATGGTGGAATATGTGGAGTATCTAACCAAACATGTCCTTATTGGAAAATTTTTGGGCATCCAAATTTCTCTCCCCTTTTTGGAGGCTTGGGTCAAAAAGACTTGGAATCCTAAAGGCGATGTGGAGGTGATGCTGAGTGCAAACAACTATTTTATGGTGGTTTTCTCTTGTATTGCAGATCGTAACAAAACATTTGAAGGGGGTCCTTATTTCTATAACCAAGTGGGACTCTTTCTTAAACCATGGCATGTGGGTTTCAACCCATCATAGGAGCAACCATCGCGGGTTCCAATATGGGTGCGACTTCCATGGCTCCCATTGGAATTCTAGAGAATTGATATCTTGCATAAGATTGTCCTTCTACTTGGGAAGTCGGTTGGACCATCACAACATATAATGGATAAAAATATAATATTTTTTGCTCGTATTTGTGTTGAAATTGAATTAAATAATCCTATTCTAGATTCTATTGAAATACAATTTGGATCAACTACATGGGTTCAAAAATTTGACTATGAAGCTCTTCCATTTCGTTGTCAAATTTACCATGAATATGACCACCTGCAAAGAAAATTCCCTAAGTTTTTCCGACCAGTGGCTTCAAATCATGGGCCCTCTCAGTCTGGACAAATTTTGGATAAAGGAAAAGCCCCGATAAAGTAAGGGGAATGGGATAAGGAAGGTTTTGTTCTGGTAAAATCCCAAAATAGAGGACGAAGGGCAAACAAAGACCTTAAGGATAGCCAACCAGATGCTCTACTCAACCATTTTGAAATATTAGATGATCTTGATCAGTGCATGGAGATACCTGAAACATCGCTACTTGATACAAATATAACAAGGCCGAATTAGATGTATCTTCTTGAGGGGGAACTTAAAGAATCAGATCTAGGGGGTTTAAAAGAAGAACAAAGGGCTTTGGATCTGAGTATAGGGCACATGGTTGGGTCTAGCCTTATAAGGGAAACTATTTTGGAAAGTGGTACAAATTTAGTTATGCCCTCTCCTACTCAAGCACTGATGCAGTCATCCTTGTACTACAAAACTCCTACAATGTTGGGATTGCAACAGAAAATAATTAAAAAAAGTTTTTCGGATAAGAATATGAAGGTGGGTCGGAAGAAGGACCAGGATAAAATTAAGTTAATGGGGGAGACTTTGGTAGACTCAGGTTTGGTGAGAACATTGGAATCCCATTTTTATAACCCCCAAAAATGATTATCCTCTCATGGAATGTAAGGGGGTTGAACAACATCCCCAGACAAAAAGTTGTTCGTGATTTTGTTCATGTGCATTCTTTGGATGTGGTGTTTATTCAAGAGACTAAATTGGATATTGATAGTATGTTCAATATTGCTTCTAATTTGAGGATAAGGGTGTAATGCCAGTGTATTGGTGCATGTGGATATGCTGGTGGCGTCGCTTGTTTATGGGATCTGATTAAGATATCCCCTCTTCCAGCAGATGGTCTATTTCGATGGTCGAGCATGATAATGAATCTGGTGAAACCATACTGCTTACAAATATGTATGATCTTGTTTATTACAATGGTAAAGTGAATTTGTGGGAGAATATTTGCTTTGTGAGAAGTTTGGTTCCCTTGTACCCATGGATTTTGGTTGGAGACTTCAACTCTATCACTTTTCTAGAGGAGAAACATGGTGGTGTGGACCATCTCGAGCATTTTTATTTTGTCTTCAATTATCATATCAAGGACCTAAACTTGGTTGACATAAATCCAGATAATGAGATATTTACTTGGGATAATAGAAGGTGTGGGGAAGATTCCATCTCAGAGAGACTAGATAGGTTTTTGATATCTAGTTATTGGATGGGTAATAACAAAAGTGCTAGTTCTGTGATTCTGGAGGGTAGGGGATCTGATCATTGGCCTATCAAACTCTCTACTTTGGAGTTAGGGCTAAAAAATAATCCCTCCTTTAAGTTTCAACTTATGTGGCTTCGTGATCCTAGGCTTCATGATTTCATGCGAGGTTGGTGGACCACTGGAAAACCTCCTCATGGCACCGCTATGTATTCCTTTATGAAGCGACTACAATTTGTAAAACATAAATTGAAGAGATGGAATAGACTGAATTTTGGGAACCTTTCCTTGGCTAAGCTGGTAGCTCTTATGAGGATGGAAGAATCTTCAAGGAATATTAGATATCAGGGATTCACGAAGGAGCTTCTTGTTGAGGAATCTGAGGCTGCGAAAGACCTTGCTGAATGGGAACTGAGGGAAGAATTTTTTTGGAAACAAAAAGCTTGAGTAGATTGGATTCAGGAAGGGGATAGGAACATAGTCTTCTTTTATAACTCAGTTAAGGCTCATCGTAATGGTAACCTGATTACCTCTCTTATGAATTCTTAGGGTGCCCTGCTCTCTTCTTTCAGGGATATTTTAGAAGAGACTAAGAGGTATTTTTCCTCTCTCTTCAAGGAGGACTCCCTATCAAATGATGAGAATGAAAAGATTATTCTAAATTGTATTCCAGTGATTTTTTCTAGAGATATTAATGAGCACTTGATGGGTCCAATTTCCCTTCAAGAGTTGGAAAATGTTTTATTCAAGATGAAAAAATGAAAAGCCCCAAGCCTAGATGGATTCCCGATTGAGTTTTATCAGGAGTTTGGAAATTTAATCAAATTTGATCTTTTGGAGGTGGTCCATGAGTCCCAAAAGAAAAAAACAGATGCTAAGGGCCCTAAATGCTACCTTTGTGGTACTTATACCCAAAAAAGAGGGAGCAAATTCCTTGGATATGTTCAGGCCCATTGCTCTCTGCAATGTTGTGTATAATATCATGACAAAAAATTTTACTGAGAGGCTAAAGATATGGTTGAGCAAAATCATCTTTAAGGAGCAAGGAGGGTTTGTTGTTGGCCGACAAATCTTATATGGGGTTGTTATTGCTATAGAAGCTATTCAATCGATGGAAACTTCTAAGGAGAAAACTATGTTCATTAAGTTGGACATGGCCAAAGCCTATGATCGGGTCAGATGGTCCTTTCTTCAAAAAATTCTTGCTACTTTTGGGTTTGAAGAGGAATGGATTAGATGGGTGACGAGTTGTGTTTCTTCTTGATCATTCTTTGTTCTTGTTAATAATGAGCCATCAGTGTTGTTTGAGGCCTCAAGGAGATTGAGGCAAGGAGATCCTTTATCTCCTTATTTGTTTATCATTATGGCGGAAGGGTTGGTAATATTACTTAAGTCTCAAGTCATACAAGGTATCATTTAGGGGTGGAAGTGGGATAATAGTTTGCCACCTCTTTCCCACCTTCAATTTGTTGATGATACTACTTTTTTGGGAGTTGCCACAATCAGGGAAGCTGGTATTTATTAGATAGTCTCTTGACATATATCTTGGTGCTTCTAGACAGTTGATTAATGAGGACAAGTCTTCTATTTTATTCTTCAATACCCCTCGTCTTATTCAAGACAAGATTGCTCGTATTCTAATATTCCATGTTGGGACTCCCCCCTTCATTTATCTTGGTATTCTAATTTCATCTCATCCTTACCTAGATCTTCTTGGAAGTATATTCTTGATAAGTTTAGAAGGAAGGTGAATCACTGGAATTTCAGATGACTATCCACTATAGGTAGAGTGTTTGTTTTAAAATCTATTGTTTAAGATTTACCCATTTATAGATGTTTTGTACAAATAGCTCCCTCTCATTTCATCAAGGACATGGATGCTTTGTTAAGATAGTTTTTATGGTCTAGAAAACTTGATCAATCTAAATGGAGTTTGGTTAGGTGGGATTCTATATGTAGGCCGGTGCAAGAGGGAGGCCTTAGGTTGCGACAAACAACTCTTTTTGGGCATGATTTGGCTGCAAAACTTTATTAGAGATGGTGTACCTCTCAAGATCATATTTGGGCTAAAATATTATCTTGTAAATACTTGAGAGGTATTTCTGAGGCTGAGATCCCTAGAGTCATCTTGGTTGGGAAAGGTTTAGTTATCTGGGATACTCTGAAAAGAGGAGCTAATTTAATCAAGTAGGGTTTGTTCTAGATTTGCAATCAGGGATCACATGCTCTTTTTTGGGAGGATTCTTTGGATGGTCACCCTCCTATCTTGAATCAATATCCTAGGTTATGTTCCCTAAGATTTTTTTTCTTGGAAGCAGGCTGGTCTCATGTGGAGGACTTTAAAAAAATTTAGTCTTTTGGAAATATGGAGATGTACAGGTGGAAAGATCCGTAAGAATGGCACCAGGGAGTACTGGCTAAGGACATATAGGTGCTTGCTCTTATTATTATAGGGAGGCCTTGTTCTTCATTGAGGGGTAAAGATATTTTGGCTTGGAACCCTGATCCTAAGGGAACCTACTCGGTAGCCTATGGTTATCAAGTTCTTGATAAGCAAAAGTATGGGAGTCTTCTTGTCACTTGGTGGAAAAAGGTGTGGAACAAATTTACCTGGCCAAAATGTAACTTCTTTCTTTGGTTGGTAGCTCGTAATAAATGCCTTACTTGGGATAATGTAAGGAAGAGAGGATTTTAGGGTCCCTATTTTTGTGTCCTTTGCAGTAAGAATGAGGATGACTCTTCTCATTTATTTTTCCAATGCTCCTTTGCTAGAGACATTTAGAACCATTGGTGGAGCGCTTGGCATCATCCATGTTTTCATGTGCTATCCCTGGTGGAGTTTTGGAGTAGTCTAGGCAGACCTTCGACCAAGGCCCCCTTCCTTCGGGTGGCTTGGAATTTGGGCCCTTCTTGCATCATCTAGAAAATTTGGCTCGAACGAAACCGATGCATATTTTAGGGAATTTATTTGGCTATTCAATAGATCTGGCAAAGGATCATGTATATGGTTCAGGAAACCATCCATAGCAAATGTGATGTGGACCCTCTTTTGGATTCTAGGGAGAAGAAGATACAACAAGCCCTTGGTATCTTTGGGGATGGTGTGAACTCTTCTAGCCCTAGTAGGGTTCCTCAGCTCAGAAAGAAGGTTAGGAGAGATGGTAGGTGGAGGCCACCCCCTAGAGGAGTTTTAAAAATTAATATTGATGGATCGTCCAGGGGTAATCCTGGACATGCTGGCATTGGCGGTGTTGGGAGAGATTCTACTGGTGGTGTCAATTTTTTATTTTCCATTTATAAAGGTGTTCACTCCAAAAATTTTATGGAAGCTCTTGCAATTCTTGAGGCCTTGCGGAGGGGGTTTTATCTTGGTTGTCATAGGATTATCTACAAGTATGACTCTCAAATTATGGTTAATATTTTAAACAGTAAAAGGGTGGAGGAAGTTAATTGGCAGTTGGCCTTTGTAGTCGTTCAAATTCTCAGAATGAGTGAAGATTTTGAATTTATATCCTTTGTGCACATTCCAAGGGAATGGAATGTGGTTTCTGATTACCTAGACAAAAGGGCTTTTGAGATGCTGGATCCTTGGAGTATCGATAATTGGGAGAGTCTCCCGTCTGGGGACTCTCAACGCCTATGGGAGTTTATCCACAAGGATGTACAAACTTAATGTGGTTTGTTCTTGTTGTCTTTTTCGGGTGTCATTCTAGTCTAGTGGTTTTAGCCTATTTGACTATTTATTTGAGTCCTGGTTGGAAGCTCAGTTGTACTCTATAATCCAAACTTTTTATCAATAAATTTTTACCCCTTTATTTAAAAAAAAATAGCAAGCACAAAATTTTATTGCCTTCAATTTGATTACAACACTTTTGGACATAATAAGACTGATTGGAAAGGGAAAGAGTCCAGAAATTGAAATTACAACACTTCAACACCTCTCCACACATTCAAGGTTGCATATATAAATTGAAATACATTTGAGGAATTATCAAAATCAGTCTAAAAACACAAAACAAGCTGATAAATTGTTCAAAATATAATCTAAGAACCTCTTGTGAGCACAAATCTCAACTGGGTGCCTCCTAGCTTTCACCTACAATCAACCCTATAACATGCAATTTCACAATCTGCCCTTCTGTGCTTGTATTCTCAGAAATAAAAAATGGTGATATTCAAGTGTATTCCCAACCAAGAATATGTTATCCCAATCCAGGTCGTAGCTTTTTTTGTCTCCCTCTTTTTACCCCAAAATTACCCATAAAATCTAGCTTAATATTTTTCCCTTCCACCAATGAAATGTGGAATTTTTAAAATTCCACTACCAGGTTGTACTCCACTCCTTCATGCATCTGTAACAACAAAATAAACCACTCCAAACACCAATTAAAATATTGGTTAATTCTCTTTATTCTAGGTGTGGAGATTTAGAAGGTCAAAATCCCAAAAAAGCAAAAAAAAATATCTCGTGCTTTATTTTTGCCCTCAACCAAAATTGGCCAAGAAAAAAAATACAAGTCATTAAATATTGGCCACATGAATTTAATTAATAAAAGATGCCTTGAAAACCAAAAAGCAAAAGCAAAAAAAGCACCAAGCCAAAAATTTAAAGCAACTAAACTTGGGAAAAGCAGGATTGCTTTATTCCCGGAGATGCTCCTGCATCACATTCTAAGACCTAGCCACCCTACAAGCTACCTCAAACATTCTAAACGCATTACCTTCACTTGTTAACCTTAGCCATATACTGGTAAGGTAATGAAAAAGTCCAAAAAACCATTTTTAAAACAATACAAATATTACTGGAGCTAACTCTAAGAAAATTACACTAGGAAACCACCACTAGCATCCACACCAGTCTCTTTTGGGCAAAACTACACTAGTTATAGTAGCATTAACAACCCTACAAGCTACACCAGTTACAGCAGCCAATAGTCTAACTACACTAGTTACAATAGGTAATACTTAATCAAAACTTGTGGTACAACTAATAAACCATCTCAGACATTCTTCAAAAAATTTGCAAAACATAGATCTAAGGTTTCAAATCAAGTTTGCCTCTGTCATTTCCTCACCAGACCTACCATCATTGAAGCTCACCAAATCTACCATTGTTGAAGCCCACTAGGTCTGCCATTGTTGAAGCTCACCAAGACTACCATTGATGAATCTCAACAAGATTTAAATATCAAACCCTAGCATGAACAATCCTTAATCAAAATTTATCACTACCAAAGCTCATCAAATCTACACTATCAAAGCTCACTAGATTTGCTACAAGCCATAAACCCTTACATCTCTTCATACAATTCCATAAAACTAAATGTTAAAATTAAACATGATCTTGATACAAAATTAAGAGAGCTAAACACAACAAGGAGCAACGAAATAAAGATGCAAACAAAAATAAGAGAATAATAAGGGAAAAAAACCTTGTCATAACCCTCCCTTGGTAAAATTCTTCATATGATAGACTTATGGGTTTATATGTTATTGTAGCCCAAAAATTCTCGCACTCCTTTCCTCAAGGTAGATGGATCCGCACCTTAGATGGGAATGGGAGAATGGATGGTCTACACCTCAGAGGAGAGGTACTTGAGTTTGTACCCTCTTATGGTGATTTTTCAACGAATTGGTTGGATTCACCAAGAAAAATTTTGTGGCAGTTTTCGAGTCTAGGTGAGGTAGTGTTTTGATTTGATTTGTTTCACATACAAACTAGGTTTGGCCAGAATGCATTTTCTACTTAAATAAATGCAATTTTATATTCGATGAAAACAAGGGCAAACAAATGTAATCTAAGAAAGCTTTAAACACGATAATGCAAAATGCAAGAATGAGTGTTTTTGAATTTTTATAGTTTTTCTACGCAAGTTTATCTAATGCAGCTAAAGCCTATGTTTTATGTTTTTTTGTTGTTCTTTTCAATGCACAAAATATAAAAAATAGAAGAAAATGTAGGTTTTGGTAATATGAAAATAGAAAATAGGATTTCAAACTTATTTGATTTTAGATTTCTAATATTTGAACTAATTTGGATTAGCTTTTGTGAATTCGGATCTTATTTCGAGCGTTCAGATCTATAAGAACCTACGATTTTTATAAGGACAAGATAGATTTTTTATTAGTGATGGGGGATCTACAGATATCATAGTGAATCATGATTAGTCAGATCCCCTAGGATTTTAAACACCTTGAAAAACACATGGATCTAATAAAATAATTGTAAATGATTGAATTGAAAAATCAAAATGATTTAATCAAAGTAAATATGTATGCGATTATATGATTTTAATAGATTCTTGACCCATAGAAAGCATACATAGAATATATCTAATATATATTTTTAGCCCCAATTTTATTACTATTAATTCATCGATTGATATAGAAAATAAGAATAAATTAAACTGGAATATAGTTTTTTAGCATTTTAAAGGCCTAAACAGTATCAAAATTAGTCAAATTATATACCGTTGGAAAGCTATTTCATTTCCCTATCCAAATATATAAGATTTAGGGAAAAAAAATATGATTTACTTAGAAAAATATCAACCCAAAGGTGATATTACGTTTTTATTTTTATTTTATTTTTAATGAAAATATGGATTGAAATATAAAATTCACATATAAATAAGAAGAAAGCGATAATCACTATAATTGTAAAATAAAATATATTTTCACAATAGAGTTACCTTAAGGATTCTAAGTAGCACAAATTATCTTCAATCACTCTCGGATTTTGCGCCCAATTCTTCAACCTGCAACTATAATTGTTCAAACCTGCAAATAAAATTATAATTTTAAAATTCTTCCTTTTTGTGAAATATTATTGCTTTTTGCTCTCTCTGCTTCTTTTCTTCTTCTCACTTGGGAGACAAAGCCCGTATATTTATCTCTTTCGTGAGATAACCAATCTGGTAATTTTGTTGAGTCATTCTCATTAGATAAGCATTTTGTTGAGTCATTTTCATTAGATTAGCATTTTGTTGAGTCGTTTTCATTAGATTAGTAATTTTCTAATCTAAATTATTTGTTAACCCAAATTAGGGCTTAGCAAATCAATGAGAAAAACTCCTTCTGTTGAAACAGTCTTTGAGCAAAATTAAATAAATTTTATAAAGTTAGATGCGTGATTTCCCATTATTTTTGTGACAGCTAGGCCTATGCATAGTTTTATTGTAGTTTGAGGGGTCAAACGGTGTCAAAATTGGACATATAATATACCGTTGGAAAGCTCTTTTCGAGCCCTATCCAACGATATAAGATTTAGAAAGAATGGAGATGATTTGATAGGGTAAATTTTCTCTTGAAGATAACCTTATATTTTTAGGAGGAAAACTAAGGAAAATGGGTCAATTTTTCATGTCTACATTTTGCCCCCTATTTGGCATATTTATGAATAATAAATGCGTCAAAGAAAAGTGTAGAAACTTGAGTAAAAACATTTATAATTTGACATGGGCAAAAATAGAATAGATGGTTTAGAATGAATAGTTCATGTGAAATTGATGTTTTAGAAAAATAATTACTAATTTACTTACTACGATGCCCCCCCTCGAGTTTTTACACCAAATTTTATATTTGGTGGAAAACTCGATATATATATATTGATCTTCTTTGTTTTATGTGACTTTGTGTGATTTGATTGGATGATTTATTACATTTTCTTATGATGTTTTGTATTACATAATATTTTGTAATCATGCTTTGATTTTTAAATATAATTTTGATCATGCTTAAATAAATAATTTTGAATGATAAAAAGACAACAAATGTTGTTGTGATGTTTTGTAAAAGAAGATTTTGATGAACTTAGCAATGAACCTCGAAAGGAAGTTGTGCTATGATGTGACGGTTGTAGAGATCGCTGCTCGTTAGGTGGAAAAACACATCCTGTTGTGAGGAAGTTTTGTATTGCTAATACCAAAATATTATGGGCTAAAGAGTGACCTTGAGGCTTATGATGATGAAAGAAGATGTTGATTTTAAAAGAAATTGATTTTGAAAAAATAGGTTGATAAAGATTGTGATAAAATAGAATAGTTTAAGCATGAAAATTTGGGAATGATGACTTGTGCTAGGCATAGAATTCCTAAGTGTGAAGTTTGAGATGGAACAATTACTAGGAATTATACCATCATCACAAAGTCAAAATGAAATGCATGATAATATGAAATTTTTTGTAAAATGCAAATTTATATGAAGAAAATTATTATGTCACATATTTAAGAAGGTTGATCAATTATGAAATATTTTAGACCTAGAAATTGTGAAAGATGACTTGCACTAGGCATAGAATTCCTAGTGCAAAAATTGAGAAGAATAATTCCTAGAAATTATACCATCATCGCGAAGTCATGAATGATATGCATGATAAATTATTTTGAACTATAGGTTATTTTTGCAATAAGTTGTTTTCGAGATTTTGAATTTTTAGAAATATCTATGTGATGTGTTAATATAAAAATAATGATAAACTAATATTGTACGACAAATTTCAAAGAAATATTTTAACTTGTTTTTAAGACAAAGTCAAATTTATCAAGAACCAGTGTGTGATAAATGAATTCATTACCTATTTTGATTGTCATGATGATACAAAATCTCTCAAGGATCAAATGTGTGTGCTTTGTGAGGTTAATTTACCGATTTTAAGGAAGGTAATGATAAAATGAACTTGAATGAACCAATGTGTGTGCAAGTGAACGATTCATTAACCATGATTTTTTGTGCATGAAACCGTACCAGACTACTATGTAAGTCAAGTCACTGAAATCTAGCTAATCCACAAGCGAACATAGGTCTATATAAAATAATTTCTCTAATGTGACAGACATGTCACCATGCAAAAAAGAATTACCCAAGGCCAAGCGAGTTGGGCACAAACCACCTGTTATGGGGCTTACCTCATGATTTTCGAATACTTGAGAATTCTAGGGATTCAAGCTCATTCACCTTTCTTTTATTTACTTTCAAGGAGTAGGGATTTTGTTCATTTTTTTTTTTTAACAAGGGGATTTTATTGCTTTTATTTTTCTCTTTTCGTTCTCTTTTTTATTTTTTCTCTTTCTCTTTCTTTTGATTTTTTACTTTTTCTTTTCTTGATTTTTATTTTTGGGATACTTGCTCGGATTAGTTATAGAGCAAGGGATTTTTATTCGAGTAGGGGTGAGCTTGTCCTTTTGCCAATTCTAAAAAATTCTAGACCAGTGCATGATAGGATAGCAGGGGAAACTTTTTGCTCAAGAGACTAAGACTACTCTGTAGTATCATTTTTTGAATTTGCAACAAATTATTTTAATGTGTAAAAGTGTACTTGGTTCAAGAAGTAGCAAGATCATTTCCCAAAACTCAAAATATTATTTAGTGAAATAGTGATCTTCGATACAAGAGATATTTATAATCATAGTGATAAAATAAAAATAATTAATTTGTGAAATTAAGTGTATGGTTCAAGATAACTTCCGAATTAATCCAAAATAAAGGAAAATATAGCTTCAAAATATTGAAATACAACAATAAATAATAATGCAGAATGATTTGAAATAATTTTAAGATTTTTATTTTTGATTTTTTAGTTGTTTTATTTGATTTTTATTTTTTTGATTTTTTACTTTTGATGATGGAATTGATGGTATATAGAAGATGATCTATATACACTATATGATATGATTTGTGTATAGCATGTCTAAGGTGAATTCAAAATCAAAAGACGTTTTAAAGGATAATTTGGTTGTAGTGTATGTGATTGAAATTGATTGGTTGATAGTTGAGATTGTTGTGATGAAGAATGATAAATAGATGTAGATGAAGAAAAGTGATGGATAGAAGATAATTGTGACAATGGAGAATATATAGAATTTGATGTTTCAACCGTTAAATATTCTTCAAATGGTTTTGGGTCACCATGTATGGTAACAATTTTATTTGCAAGTTTAAACTTCAAATATTGATGAAGAGTGGAAGGGACAACCCTCATCGTATGAATCCAAGGACTTCTGAGAAGTATATTGTAATGTGAAGGGTAAGATGATACATAAAATAAAGTATCCAAGATCTTGGGTCCACTCTTAAGGGGAAGAATTATAGTGCCTCGAGCTTCTTGAATTTCATTGTTAAAATATTTTATAATAGCATTTGATTCATTGAGATCCTCTTCCCTTAATCCGAGTTTTTTGAATAATTGATAAGTGCATAAATTAAAAGAGGAGCCATTATCTACCATGATAGTTTTAATAGATGTTTCTTTAATAAATCTTGTAATGTAAAGAGAGGAGTCTTCTTGTGGAGTAGAGGAAGGAATATCGTCATCATAGAATGAAATATGGTTAACCTTAAGAGGGCTTACACCATTAATTGTGTTCTTAGGGAGATCATAGGAACAAATGGTTGGCTAAGTATCTTGAACAAAGTTTCCCTATGAACATGATAACTATGTAATACTTCTAAAAGGGATATCTTTGCTTGAGGATTAATCATTTGTTGTTGGCTATCAAAGTGGATTTCAGATTGAGATTATGATGTTAAATATGGGCTTTCTATTCTTACATTCCATTTTGGATAATTATCTAGAGCCAAAGATAGTTTCGAAGGTTGGTCAAATGAGGGATCCATCTCTTGAATATCAAATTGAGTTGATTGACCTTGAGGTTGCTCATTTGTAGTTTCTATTACAATATTAGTGATATCATTGTGATGGGACATATTAAGATGCAATATTTTATTGGTTTCCTATTTTTGATAATTGAATAGGGGTTCTTGGGAGATCCCCATGTCTTGATTGATTATGGGTATTTGTTGTGTAGGAGTTTGATTGTTTATTGGAGATTTATAATCAGTTGTAGATTGTAATTCCTTTATAGTGAAAATACCCTCATCAATCAAATCTTGAATTGCACATCTTAAACGTCTATATTTTTGTTTCATATGTCCATCCACTCTATGATATTCACAATGTAGCTCATATCTATACCAATATGTTGTGGTATCAGGTTGTCTTAAGGGATGGAACTCAATCCTATTTATATCAAGTAAATGCTTGAGAATTATATCCATTGGTTGATTGAGCTTAGTAAATTTACGCGGTGAAGGTTTTCGAGAGGCTTTTGATAGTAGGCTTAGGAATTAAACCATAAAATAAATTAATGGTTTATTACCTATTTTTTATTTATTATGGGTAGAATGATGATAGGAAGATTGTAGAGTATGATGTGAGTGCATGGTAGGATTGGAAGAAGTATTTTCTTATTGAAATGGATGTGTTGTGTTAAAAGAAGAATATTGAAATGGTGGTGAATGATTGTATGTGTATCGATAGACATAATATGGATATGTGGGAGAATAGATAATATTGTTATGAAGAGGATTGGAAAAGGGATTGTCCTATTGGGGTAAGGATGAAAATTGAGAAAATTTTGATAAAGGTGATGTTGAATATGGACGAGGTTGGTCATAATCAACAAATGCATTTGGCTGAATTTTCCCAACATTACTGATGGGCTCATATTGATTTGAGTTAAAAATCATGGTTTATTTAGTACTTCTAAAAGTAATATTCTGTATCTACTATTTAGAATTGAATCTAAAACATATAAATTTGAAATGATGATTTTGTTGTTGTTTTTCATGTATATATATATATATATATTTTGTTTTTTTTTATAAATAAAAAATATGCCTAATGTTTTTCACGTTGGGTTCATCAAAGAATGTAGCCCAAAAATTCTTGCACTCCTTTCCTCAAGGTATATGGATCCATGCCTTAGAAGGGAATGGGGGAATGGATGGTCTACACCTTAGACGAGAGGTACTTGAGTTCATACCCTCTTATGGTGATTTTTTGATGAATTTGTTGGGTTCACTAGGAAAAATTTTGTGGTAGTTTTTGAGCCTAGGTGAGATAGTGTTTTGATTTGATTTGTTTCACATACAAACTAGGTCTGGCCAGAATTCATTTTCACTTAAATAAATGCAATTATATATTTGATGAAAACAAGGCCAAACAAATGTAATCTAAGAAAGCTTTAAACACGATAATATAAAATGCAAGAATGAGTGTTTTTGGATTTTTATATTTTTTCTATGCAAGTTTGTCTAATACAGCTAAAGCCTATGTTTTATGTATTTTTGTTGTTCTTTTCAATGCACAAAATATGAAAAATAGAAGAAAATGCAGGTTTTGGTAATATGAAAATAGAGAATAGGATTTTGGACTTATCTGATTTTAGATTGCTAATGTTTGAACTAATTTGGATTAGCTTTTGCGAATTCAGATCTTATTTCAAGCGTTCAAATCTGTAAGAACCTACGATTTACATAAGGATTTTTTATTAGTGATGGGGGATCTACAGATATCACAGTGAATCGTGATTAATCAGATCCCCTAGGATTATAAACACCTTGAAAAACACATGGATCTAATAAAATAATTTTAAATGATTGAATTGAAAAATCAAAATGATTTAATCAAAGTAAATATGTATGCGATTATATGATTTTAATAGATTCTAGACCCATAAGAATAAATTAAACCTACATATAGTTTTTCAGCATTTTAAAGGCCTAAAAGGTATCAAAATCAGTCAAATCATATACCGTTGGAAAAATATTTTCGATCCCTAAACAATGATATAATAT
Source organism: Wollemia nobilis (assembly GCA_028583015.1). Lineage (NCBI taxonomy): Eukaryota > Viridiplantae > Streptophyta > Pinopsida > Araucariales > Araucariaceae > Wollemia > Wollemia nobilis. Next base: position 57,938 of record JAQPPZ010000739.1, read on the forward strand.
TTAGGGAAAATGGATATGATTTACTTAGAAAAATATCAACCCAAAGGTGATATTACATTTTTATTTTTATTTTATTTTTAATGAAAATATGGATTGAAATATAAAATTCACGTATAAATAAGAAGAAAGCAATAATCACTATAATTATAAAATAAAATATATTTTCATGATAGAGTTACCTTAAGGATTCCAAGCAGCACAAATGCTCTTCAATCACTCTCATATTTTCCCCCAATTCTTCAACCTGCAACGGTAATTGCTCAAACCTGCAAATAAAATTATAATTTCAAAAGTCTCCCTCTCTATGAAATATTATTGCTCTTTGCTCTCTCTGATTCTTTTCTTCTTCTCACTTGGGAGACAAATCCCATATATTTATATCTTTCGTGAGATAACTAATCTGGTAATTTTGTTGAGCCGTTCTCATTAGATTATCATTTTGTTGAGTTTTTTTCACTAGATTAGCATTGTGTTGAGTCGTTCTCATTAGATTAGTAATTTTCTAATCTAAATTATTTGCTAACCCAAATTAGGGCTTAGCAAATCAATGAGAAAAACTCCTTCTTTTGAAACAGTATTTGTGTGACACTGAAGAATACTAATTTCAATTAAAAATTCAAAACTAACCTTATACAATATATAGTCCAAATTGAAACTAATTACGAAACGAAATGCAGAATGGAAGGAGAAGAAGAAGGAGATAAGGAATTTGCGAGAAGAAGGGGGATAAGGAGATAGGAAGAAGGAGGAAAAATAGGGATAGGAGAGAATTTGAAATCTGCCGACATTCCTCCTGCCGACATTCCCTTGGTGACATTAACCTTGACATTCACCTTGGTCTCGTCCACCATGGTTAAACTCTAACATTCTCCCCCTTAAAGTTGAGAGGGCTGACAAGACAGTCTCTCAACTTTATAAATTGAGCTTTAGCCATGCCTTTGGTGAAGATGTCTACAATGTTCTCCAAAGTGCTGCAATGTTTAAGCTCAACAATATGTTGCTCCACCATGTCTCGGATGAAGTGATACTTCATATCAAAATGTTTTGTTCTGCTATGGTGGATAGGATTATATGCCAACTGAATGGCACTTATGTTATCACAGTACAATCTGGTAGGACCACTTTGTTGTTCTCCAATCTCTTCAAGGACTTTTCTCAACCATAGGGCTTGAGTACTAGCATATGTGATGGCTATATACTCAGCCTCAGTAGATGACAATGCTACAACAATATGCTTTTTGGAACTCCATGTAATTAGTCCTGATCCTAGACTAAAACAGTTCCCTGATGTAGATTTCCTATCATCAATATTGCTGCCCCAATCACTATCACTAAAGCCAACTAACTTGACAACATTACATTTGTGGTAATGGATTCCAAAATCCAATGTACCCTTTACATATCTTAGAATTCTTTTAGCTGCTTGCAAATGCAGCTCGGATGGATTAGCCATAAACCTTGAAACAAGAGAAACAACATATTGAATGTCAGGTCTTGTGTTGGTGAGAAACATCAAACTCCCAACCATGCTCCTGTAAGTGGTCGTGTCAACCTTCGGTGCTCCATCATCCTTGCTCAATTGGATCCCATGTCCAATTGGAGTTGCAACTGATTTGCAATGCTCCATGGAAAATTTATTGATCATATCACGAGCATACTTGTGTTGATAGATGAAGATCCCTCTATCTGTCTGATGAACTTCCATGCCTAGGAAGTAGTGCATTAAGCCCAGATCTTTCATCTCAAATTGTTTTATCATGGAGTGTTTGAACTCCATATTTATCTTATCATTACTACCCATAAATATGAGATCATCCACATATAAACAAACTATGAGGATGTCTTTACCTTGCTTTAGGTAGTAGAGAGTTGGTTCACTTTTGCTTCGAGTGAACCCATATTCCTTGAAATAGTCATCAATGCATGAGTACCATGCTCTTGGTGCTTGCTTGAGGCCATAAAGTGCTTTTTTCAGTTTATAAACAAGGTGCTCCTTACCTTGTTCTTGAAAGCCTTGAGGTTGTTCAACATAAACCTCCTCAGTTAAGTACCCATTGAGAAAGGCACTTTTTACATCCATGTGTTGAATTTTCCATCCTTTGTGAGCAGCCAAGGAAAGTATTGTTCTGATTGTCTCCTGTCTAGCTACAGGAGCAAAGGTCTCCTCATAATCAATGCCATACTTCTGTGTGAAGCCTTTTGCTACCAGTCTTGCCTTGTGTCTTTCAATGCTTCCATCAACATTGAATTTGGTCTTGTAGACCCATTTACATCCAACACATTTCTTTCCTTTAGGAAGCTTTACAAGCTCCCAAGTATCATTGTTTTTTATAGAGGTCATCTCCTCTTTCATGGCTTCCTGCCATATCTTTTGAGTACAAGCCTTCTCATAGCTAGAAGGCTCTAGTTGTGCACTAGTCAATAAAGCATAATTGACTACATCTCCCCGAGGCTCTTGGGAGTCATCATCTCCATACAAATGCAAATTTTCAAGTCGTTGCAAAACTATACTCATTTCACTAGCTTGGCTTCTAGTGTATCTTCTCTAAAAATTTTTATCCAACATTTGATAAGATGGATGATGTTGTAATGTTCTCTTACCTCTGGATGGAGAATCAATATCCATCGGTGAAGAACTGACTGATCGTTGTGGAGAAGGACTTGGAGAAGTTGTTGACGTACTAGAAGTAGCACTTCTGCTTGGGCTTGGAGGGGGTGTGTCTTTGCCTTTCTTGGGTGACACCTGCTGAATTTGAGAAGAACCTGCATCATGGGATTCATCATCAACAAAAACTTTTGGATGACCCCATTCTCCCCCTTCATCAAAAATTACATCCCTGGAAAGAACAATTTTATGGGTCTTCGGATTGTAGAGTCTATAGGCTTTGGTAGACTCACAATATCCTACAAAAATACATGCTTGACTCTTGGGATCAAGATTTTTCCTTTTTTCTTCAGGGATGTGTGCATATGCTAAAGAACCAAAAACTCTGAAATGTTTTACATTTGGCTTCTTGCCATACCACGCCTGGTAAGGAGTGATCCCTTTCAAACTAGAAGTAGGACTCCTATTTAGAATGTAAACACTGGTTCTGACAACATCAATCCAATACATGTTACTAAGATGCTTTGTTTGAAGCATCGATCTGGCCATCTCTACTATGGTGCAATTTTTCCTTTCTACCACACCATTCTGTTGTGGAGTATAGGCAGTGGTGAATTGCCTTTTTATCCCACATTCTTTACAATATTGCAGAAATGCCTTGGAAGAGTACTCTCCTCCTCGATCTGTCCTGAGACATTTTACATGAAACCCACTTTGTTTCTCTACATTATTCTTGAAATCAATGAAGCAATCAAAGGCTTCATCTTTGTGTTTCAGGAAATAAATCCAACACATTCTAGAGAAATCATCTATAAAAGTGAGAAAGTAAGAATTGTTACCGATACTTTTTGTCTGCATTGGACCACAGATGTCCGAATGCACTAATTGCAGTGGATAGCTGGCCCTCCATGCTTGTCCTCTTGGAAACTTGGACCTGGAGTGCTTTCCCAAAGCACAGCCTTCATAGACTTCCTTATGATCCTGAATTTTAGGAAGTCCAGTCACCATAGCTTGAGAAGTCAACAATTTCAGGCTAGCAGAATTCAGGTGACCATATCTCAAGTGCCAAAGCACACTTGGATTTGCAATAGCAATATTTGCAAGTTGAGCTCCCCTTGGCTATCCAAACTTAAGGGGAAATAACCTATTTTTGGTCATAGGTACCTGTGTGATGACTCTATTACAATTGTTCTTATCAAAAATTACACATTTTCCCTCATCAAAAACAAGTTTGTAATTCTTTTCCATCATTTGTCCAACACTTAGCAGATTATGTTGGAGTTGAGGGGTGTAGTAGATATCATTCACCTTTTTGATGCCTTCCTTCATTGGAACCTCCATGGCTCCAATGCCTTCAACTTGCAATGCTTTATCGTCTCCCAACTTAATTCAGGATTTATAGGTGGAATCTATTGTAGCAAAGAGTTCTTCTTTGCCACTCATATGGTTGGAACAACCAGTATCCAAAATCCAAGTATCATTCAGATTTTGATCCGATTGCCCATAAGAAAGAAAGAGATTAGAAGTCCCTTCTTCTTCACCATAATGGCCATACTGAAAGCTTTGACTGCTGCTTCCCTGAGAAGATTTGGACCAACAGTCTCGAGCAAAGTGACCTGGCTTGCCACAATTGAAACAAACCTTTTTGGATTTGTCACTTCCTCTTCCTCGACCTTGATTTCTACCTCTGCTTTGTTGATTGCCTCTGCTTTGATTTCCACCTCTACTAGGATTTCCTCCTCTGCTGGGATTTCCACCTCTTTGGTTGTTCTTGCCTCTGCCTCTTCTTTGACCTCTGCCTTGGCCTCTTCCTTGTCCTTTTCCTGCACCTTCTTGAGATGCGAAGGCTTTATCATCGCCTCCATAACTTGTTGATGGAGATTCCTGTAATCTCTCTTCATGTGAAAGTAATGAACCAATTAAAGCATCAAAGGATAGTGTAGACAGATCCTTTGATTCTTCGATGATGATTGCTATGTGATTCCATTTCGGAAGAAGTGTTCTCAACACTTTCTTCACAACAGTTTCTGGTTTGACTTCTTCTCCAAGTGTTACCATCTTGTCAACTACTGCTTTGACTCGAACGCAGTAGTCACCAACTTTCTCATCTTCATTCATCTTGAGATTCTCAAAATCTCATTTCAATGTCTGAAGCCTGACCTGCTTCACTTGATCGCTTCCTTGGAAACCTTCTTTTAAGGCCTTCCATGCATCTTGGGCAGTTATACAAGATGCAATTCTAGGGAAAATACTTTTATCCAATGCTGCTTGAAGATGATAAAGGGCAGATGAATTGTTCTTTTGTGCTTCCTTCCTTGCTTTCTTATCAGCTGCACTCAATGTAGTCCAATCGGATAGGTTCTGTGTAACCCTCTTCTACTACATCCCATAATCCCTTACCTATGAGTAAGGTCTTCATTTTGATAGACCAGTACTCATAATCATACCCATTAAATTCAGGAATGGGTAGATTAGCATTGGAGGCCATAGCTATTGAAAGAAACTAGGAACAAACTTTTATTTCTCTATTACAATCAATTTCAAAAGAAAGCAGTTACAGATTTAGATCAAGTCTAGCTTGATCTACTCTTTCGCTTATGGCCTGTTCTTCTTGTTGAGGTTCTCCGTTCACTAGATTCACAAAGTTATCAACAACGGAGTCTTCGCCATCACTGATGAGAATAATTTTTGGTGAATCTGGCTCCAGTATTTCAAGTGAAACACTGTTATTGAAATGAGGATTTTTTGGCTCCGGTGGTGCAATACCTACAGATGCTGACTGCTCAAATCTGCTACCGAAGGAATTATCCTCTGAATCTGCTTCGTATCCTGAATCTGGATGTCTTTGATGGGCTATGACTACATTTTGTAATTGGCTGAAAACAGTATGCAAACCATATCTCCAAACTTTTTCATCAAAATATTTGGCGTTCTCTCTTAGTAAAAGAGAACACAGGGCATGATAGCACCCGGTAGATCGTATCATGAATTTTTTACAATGCTACCCTTCAATGCAAAAATTATCCCCCTTAGAGCCTCTGAGGCTATTACAAAGAAGTTCACCCTTCAACTTAGGCTATTACACAATTTGCAAGTTTTTCATCACAATACTTATCCCTTGAACGGGGTTCCAAGGGGCAGTGCCAAAATTTTCTAGAAGTGCTAAACGGGCGCTCCAGAAGGCTTCCCGACACTTTTTCAAGCCTCTTGGGCGTATTACATAAATTTGCAAGTTTTTAAAGCCCCCCTTGGGCATATTACACAAATTGCCTCTGAGGCAATATTTTCTCTTTGCCCCTTTTAAAGTTTACTAAAAACTTTAAAGTAATTTTAATAAATTTCTATTTAATAATAAAAAACTATTGCTTTAAAAATCAAAATTTTTAAAAGGAAATGATTTAAAAAACAATAATTTTAAATTATTAAATAAAATATTAAAACGAATTTTAAAAAAATAACCTTTTAATTTCTGTCGTCCACGCGAGTTGAACCCGCGACCTCTCGAACCAGTACAAACCTCCTTACCGACTCAGCTCCGTCCACTGATGGCAATCGAAAGCAAACTTGCCCGCTTTATTATTTCCTTGGCGACGGGGAGGCAAAAAAAAATTGTTTTGCTACCACCGGGTTTCGAACCCGTGATCGAGCGAAGGGAGAAACGCCTTAGCACTGGCTCGAGGAGCCAGTCGGGCTACAGTGCCCACTGTGAAGGCAATGCACGAAGCCTTCTATTTAACACACGATGCATCTAAATTTTTTTTTTAAATATGGGAATGCATTATCCCACATTCATCGGGACAAAGCTTGCGAAGGGGAATATAAGGTGCAATTCACGTATTTGAAATCGATTGCCTTCGAGCAATCGGTCACGCCTATTTTGCCAACCAAAATAGCCACGCGTCCTCGGTAACTACCACGTCAGCTAACCCTTCGTCCGCCTTGCTGCCACGTTGTCACCCTCCATGCTGCCACGTCACGCCCACGCGTCTGCCACGTGTCCGGTTTGAGTCAGGTCCTATGGCTGTCCACCACGTGTCGAGTCCGGGTCCTGTTGTCAGTTGGCCACCACGTCAGCCTCGATCTACGTGCGGTCCACGTGTCAGGTCCTCAGTCCTCGTTGACTGTCCACCTTGGTGTTCGCTCACCTGACTATGTCTGGTCCACCTCGGGATCCGCGCTCGGATCTGGAGTCCCTGTCTAGTCCATCTTCCTCGGGAACCATGCCTGGGTTTCGATCTACGGGCTGCTCCTCGATCTCGGGAGTCGTGCCTGCCTTGGACCCTCCTCGCTGGTCAACTACCCTCACAAGCTCGTTGGCTCTGATACCAAAGTGTGACACTGAAGAATACTTCTTTCAATTAAAAATTCAAAACTAACCTTATACAATATATAGTCCAAATTGAAACTAATTACGAAACGAAATGCAGAATGGAAGGAGAAGAAGAAGGAGATAAGGAATTTGTGAGAAGAAGGGGGATAAGGAGATAGGAAGAAGGAGGAAAAATAGGGATAGGAGAGAATTTGAAATCTGTCGACATTCCTCCTACCGACATTCCCTTGGTGACATTAACCTTGACATTCACCTTGGTCTCGTCCACCGTGGTTAAACTCTAACACTTTGAGCAAAATTAAATAAATTTTATAAAGTTAGATGCATGATTTTCTGTGATTTTTGTGATAGCTAGGCTTGTGCATAGTTTTATTGTAGTTTGAGGGGTCAAACGATGTCAAAATTGGACATATAATATACCGTTGGAAAGCTATTTTTGAGTCCTATCCAATGGTATAAGATTTAAAAAGAATGGAGATGATTTGATAGGGTAAATTTTCTCTTGAATATAACCTTAGCTTTTTATGAGGAAAACTAAGGAAAATGGGTCAATTTTTCATGTCTACAGTTATATTAATGATAGATTAAATGACTATATGTTTATTAGTTGTTTGCTTTATTAAATAATATGATGTTTCTAACGGATTTGTGTGTTTGCAAGAATAGGTTTCCTTGTAAGTGAGAAGAGGACTGATGGTTAAATAGTCAAAACAATCTAACACATGATATCTACATTTAGACCTAGTTCAAACATTTATATTTTGCATTTTCATCCCTGCATTGGAATGCTTAATATTATTTTGGAATCTTCTTATGATTTGAGTTACTTTATATAGATATAAAGTAACATGGAATGTTTGATATTTGCCTTCAAGGAATGGTAGTAGGAAGGAATGATTAAATGTTATGTTATTAGTCCTCTTTGTGCAAATTGAATTCTCTATAAAAATTATATTAATAAATCTCACTTATTAATAAACTATGTGTTTGAAATTTAAAAAGAATTTCTAAGGTATTATTGCTAAAAGAAACTATTAATAATAAAAAATGACATTACTATTTATGAACCTTAGAAAAACAAAAATAATAGCAATATTAAATAACTTTACATTGTTTAAGTTTGCACAAAATAAAATGAGATGATACAGGTAGTTGATGAGTTTGTTCCTTGAACAAAACTTCTACCGGTCTCTATTAAAAACCCTTATGAATATGTGAAGCAAGATATTTTCCTTTTGGAGGAGAAAATTGAGAAAGAAATTTTTTTTGGAGCATCATGTTGAGAAGTAACAAGACTGGCAAGAATGCAACATTTTTTACTTACAATTATTTAGATATATTCCTTGTATGGTGATGTTAGGAACACTATGTCATTTATATGAATTATTTCCTTTTTTTTGGTGTATGATTATAGTGGTACATAAATCACAATGAGCAAAAACTCTTGATTGTTCCATTGAAAATAATAATGAACACCATGGTTTAAGTTGCTTTACCTCATACTACGTTTGAAGAGATGCTTTACTATTTGTCAAGGCTACGATTCGTACAAGGATGAAAATGGGCCTTGGGTTTGTGTAAAAGCATGTGAGTGAGCACTACTAGATGGCTTATGCAACTATGTTATTAGGATGGCCTGAGTATTGTTAAAACAATTATGTTACCATGCCCTCTATTTATATTAGAAAATAAAATATTGTTAGTTTGACCATGAGTGGAATCATTTTACCTTGCCTATGATTTCTGATTGGAAGACATGTAAATTTGTCCATGAATTCTAGTCATGTAAGATTTCAAACCTTAAAAAACTCTAAATTTTATAATGCATATGTTGAATGTTTGCTTGATGCATGTGTTACATCTTGAGTCATGTCAAATGCTTGAGTAAGTTTTAAAATGGTTTTACTTGTGGAGAGGGTATAAAGGTTTGGTTTATTTTAAAGGACATGGGGTATATTTTATTTAATCTAAAAATACAAAGAATCTTACTATTCTCCAAGATAACGTGTGAGGCAATGCCAACGGAGTGGAGCAACGAGGAGAACAGTTCAAGCAGAAAATCAGATTTTCAAATTTTTGGAATCAATAGTAAGGATGGCAGTAAAGTTGGTAGGCAGGAGGGTAGCAAGGATGGTGGTGCAAATAAGGACCCTACATATGCAGAGGATGGATTTTCAGATAGCGTTAAGGCCCATAAGTAGTCAGAAGTACTTTGGGGAGAAGAACCTCCTAGCATTGGGTCCCCCTCCCAATGCCCAAAGGGATCCCCGCTCGATACTATCAAGGAAATTTCCTTTATGGGTGTTTTTTGTAAAGGAGGAGGGATCTGAGGTCATGATTCCTCATCAATCCTCATTCCTTACGGTAAGGACATCAACATCCCTGACTACATAGTGTCCAACTATCTTTCAATGGAAACTTTTTTGTTGGTGGGAAAGTTTGTTGGAGGAAGGCCAGACATGGAAACCATTTGAAGATGGACCTTCTCCAAATGGAAAACCCTAGGGAGCATGGAGATTGTAGATTTTTTTAGAGGGTTATTTGCAATTATATTGAGCAACCATGATGATACTAGTCACATCCTCAATGGGGGTCCTTAGTTTCTTGGCCGCAAAAGCTTGTTTCTTTGTAGATGGGCTATGGATTTTAATCCCAAAATCTAGGATATCAATTATACCCCCATATGGGTTTGCATCCTTGATCTTCCACTCCACCTCTAGAATGATGGAATTATCCAAGGGATTGCAAGAGCCATAGGTGATCTGGTTGCTATCAATCCTGTCACTCTATCCCACAAATGAATGATTTATACCAGAATCTGCATCAGTGTAAATTTGGCTTTTGAGCTCCCCACTTATGTCAACCTCAAATATAGTTCTTATTGTTAGAAAAAACCTCTAGAATATGAAAATTAGCTTACATTTTGTATAGAATACCAAACCTAGGGGCATCTCAGGAATCAATGCCCCAACCTCAAATTTCAACCTTCCAAGAAAAATTACCAGGTGCTAAAATATGGTGATCCTTTCCATAAAAGAGCCCCCATGGCTCAAAACAAAGAAAAAATATATATACCGAACAAATGTTTTTTTAAAAAACCCAAAAAATGGAAAAACCAAACCCAACAAGGAAAAGGATCGTACTAGCAAAGAATCTCTTCAAGAACTCAGAGTAGCCTATCTCCATGCAAAGGGAAGAAAATCGCCTCCTCACCTACAGGTCTAGACCAGGAAAAAGTAAGTTCTCTCTTCGCCTTCTCAAATAGTTTTGGCATCCTTGATGAAACTAATCTCATGCAGGAGGAGGACGAGGATCCTCGTCAGGGTCCTGTACCTAATCCCATTTTTGATGAAATCCACAACCAAGTTGTTTCTACTTCCAAATCAGGGCCTTCCTTTCCCCCTAAATATTTGAACGTTGACCTTAGTTTTGTCGACTCCCCTTCTAAATCAAGACCCTCTCATAGTCCTCTCAACAACCCTAAGAGTCCCCATCTTAGCAGACCTATTAAGCAAGTCCCCCTTCCAAAAAATTTAGAGTCAAAAATTCCTAGTCCTACCCAAAATCTGGGCATTGCCAGACCCTCAAGCCCTATCCTTGAACAAATTATCCCTTACAAGTTTAGCCCCAAGCAAACTATAAGCTCTACAAAGTCCCCCATTGATTGTGGTAGTGAAATAAAAAGAGGAAGGGTTTCAGCTAATGAGCAATGGAAGAGAGGAATCAAGGATGACATCACCAATGGAATTCAGAAGACTCTCTTCCCTACTATTGTCTATCAACCCAAAGAGGAGAGCAAAAGTTCCAAACCCCCCAACCACAAGGAAAGGGAGGTAGAAAGGCATCCAAACCTTCTAAATGAAAATTCTCTCATGGAATGTGAGAGGCCTAAATGGGCCAGCTAAACAAAGACTTGTTAAGTCAATGAGAAGAGATTTAAAGCCCTCAATTTTCATCATGTAGGAAACCAAAATTGATTCAAATAGCTCTCTAACCACAACAAATAAAATTTGGAAAAAGGTAGATGCAGTGTTTAGTCATGCTAGAGGATCCTCAGGGGGTCTCATGTGTTTGTGGGACACGCAAAAATTTGAAGGTATATTAATCCATTCTAGTGATAGGATTTTAAGTGTGTTATTCCATGACAGAAGCAACAACACTTCCTAGATCCTCACCAATATTTATGCCCCAAACACTCTATTAAGAAAAACACAGTTGAGGGATTCCTTGAGCAAGATAAAGGATTCATTTCAAAATATTCCCTGGATTATAGCTGGGGATTTCAACACCCCCCTCTACCCTTTAGACAAAAAAGGAGGGACTGAGGCCCCACTTAAAAGCATGGAATATTTCAATGACTTTGTCAACTCAAATAATCTCATGGACATAAAACTCAAGAATGCAAAGTTCACTTGGAACAATAGAAGAATAGGGAATCAACATATTCAAGTCAAATGGGATAGAGTTTTCCTTTTCCAAGAAGCCATTCAAATGTTTGGTGATGCTTGTCTTAATTTTTCACCTAAAATAGGATATGATCATAGTCCTATCACGTTAGATATTAACAAATGCAACCCTTACAGAAGACCCTTTAGGTTCGAGGTAATGTGAATACATCATCCAGACCTTAGGTATAGGGTCTCTCAATGTTGGGAACAAGAAGTTCAAGGATGGTCATCCTTAAAACTTGCCCAAAAACTCAAAATCCTTAAAGAAGATCTAAAAATATGGAATAAAGAAGTCTTTGGCAACCTTTTTTCCAACAAGAAATCTCTCAAAGATAGACTTGAAAGTATAGAGAATAAAATTCAAAACGGGTAGATTGATGAACAGATAAGGACAAAGAAAAATCAATCCTTTCTAAATTCCACAATGTCCTTGCTTGTGAAGAATCCTTCTGGAAAAAAAAATATAGAGCCTTATGGCTCAAAGAGGGAGATTCAAACACAAATTTTTTTCATGTATCTACTCTAAGGAACAAAAGCAACAACAAAATCAAAGAACTGGTTAAAAGTGATGGCTCTTCCACTACAAATATTGAGGAAATCAAAGATGAGGTAGTTTCTTATTTTAGTTCTCTCCTTGAAGATGATAATTCCTACTCTGCCTCTTCTCAAGCCTCCATGCTCCATCATATCCCCTAATCCATCCCTGAGAATGTCAATTCCAGTTTAATTGCACCTTTCCAAGATGAGGAAATTAAAAAAACCCTTTTCTCCATGCATCTTGACAAAGCTCCAGGTCCTGATGGCTTTCCTCCTCATTTTTTCCAAACCTTTTGGGACATAGTAGGTCTTTATGTGTGTGCGACTATTAGAGAATTCCAATCCTCTAAAAGAATTCTGCAAAGCTTCAACTCCACTTTTATTGCCCTTATTCCTAAAAATCCCACTGCAAAATCTTTGTCTGACTTCAGACCCATTAGTCTTTGCAATGTTGCCTATAAGATCTTAACCAAAATCATTGCTAATAGGATGAAAAGCATCATGCCAAATCTCATTGATCCCTACCAAGGAAATTTTGTCCAAGGCAGATCAATTCTCGATGGTGTCATCTCTATTCATGAAGCTTTGCACTCTATCTCTCAAACCAAAAAATTCGCCTTTGTTCTCAAGCTTGACATGAATAAGGCCTATGATAGAGTCAACTAGGATTTTATTTTAGCCATCCTTCTCAAGTTTGGATTCCATCCTGAGTGGATTGAATTAATCAAATCTTGCATTTCTTCATCCTAGTTTTTAGTCCTCATCAACGGATCCACAACTGGTTACTTTTAGAGCAACAGAGGGCTAAGGCAGGGGGATCCCATTTCCCCCCTATTATTCATAATTGTTGCAGAATACCTAGGAAAGACTATCAAAGCAGCATGTAGAATAGGTCTCATTTCAATAATTAGAGCTTCATCCTAGACTAATCCTATTTTACATCAAAAATTCATGGACGACACTATCCTATCCACTAATGCTTTCGTGTTTGAGGTGTAGGTTATCAAATACATTCTCCATATTTATGAGGAAGCTACTGGGTAGAAAGTAAACTTCAAAAAGAGCAAGATTTATTTCCTTAATACCCCTATTCAAAAATAGAACAATATTTCCAAAAATCCTCGAATGCTTTATGGAAGTCCTCCCCACCACTTACCTGGGCCTCACACTGTTCATTGGCAAACCTTCTGCTTCTATGTGGAACAATGTCATTGAGAGGATCCAAAATAAATTGGTTAGGTGGAATGACAACCTATTATCCCAAGAAGCTAAATGTACCCTCACATTAGCCTTCCTTCAAAACATTCTTGTGTACTTCCTCTCTATTTTTAAATCCCCTGTTGTACTATACCACATAATTAAATTCAAAAAAACAATTATGGTCAGGGACTAAAAATAAGCAACAACTACATATTGTCACCTGGGATAAAGTGTGCATACCTAAGGACAAAGGAGGAATTGGGATTAGAAGAATTCACTCCCTAAACATAGCTCTTATGGCTAAAAAAGCTTGGTGTCTAGTCACTAATATCAAAAATGAGTGGACAACCATAGTCCAAAGGAAATATCTGCAAGAAACAAATTTCCTCAGTGATACTACCCCCACAAGAGGATCCACTTTCTAGAAATATATTATTAGCACTAGGATGCTTTTGAAGAAAGGCCTAAGATGGAGACTTGGGGATGGGAGCAACATAGACTTCTAGAATGACAAATGGATCATATAAAAACCACTCATTGAAGATCCTCTTCTATCCAGACTAAAAGCCTACACAAACCTCATGATAGGACACAAAGTCTCAGATTTATTAAGGCTTCAGAATAACAAGACCAAATGGAAAATTATCAGATGCACTTCTCATCCTACTAAGTCCATCAACATGAATTCCATCCTATACTCCACCATTATCCCCTCCGACAATTCCAAAGATCTCCTTATTTGGGAGCCCTTAGAGAGTGGAGAATTCATAGTCAAAACTGCTTACCAACTTCTTCTTGAGACTGAGGATATTTTGTTTCCCTGTAATCTAGTGTGGATTAAATCCCTCATTCCTAAGGTGTCTTTCTTCACCTGGCTTACCATTCAAGAAAGGATCCTTACTATTGAAAATTTTCTCAAAAAATATTTTACCATTCCTAATAGGTGTCCTTTATGTTTTTCTGCATGGGAGTCCCCCCACCTCTTCCTCCACTACCCCTATTCCTCATCCATCCTCGACTCCATATTCCAAACCTTCCATATCATGTGGACCAAACCATGCTCTATCGTTGATCTATTCCTCAAATTACCCAATCCCTTCCATAACCCCCACCTTAAGTTCCTTTGGAAAAATTGTCTTCACCATTTCCTTTGGAAAGTCTAGCTTGAAAGAAACCGTAGAATATTTTCCCAGTGTCCTACTATCTCGGAGCTAATTTCTAGTAAAATCCTAGCCTATGCCAAGGAAAATACCACCCTCATTCCCCCTTCCCCTCGCCCTGCTTCCAGATCTGAGCTTGCCTTAGGAATATCCTTAGACCTTTCCTTGGAGGATTTTCAACCCTCACTTAACCCTAGAATTTATTCTAAGTGGATTCCTCCACCGATAGGATGGTTCAAATTGAATTTTGATGGGGTTGCTAAAGGAAACCCTGAAAAAGTGGGAGTGGGAGGCATCCTCATAAATCATCATGGAGAAGTCATCCTTGCCTTTGCTGAAGGGTTAGGAGTTCAGACCAATCATGTTGTTGAGGCTAAGAGCATGTGGAGAGGTCTTTCCCTTGCCAAATATTTTCCCAACAGGTTAATTGTCGAAGGAGACTCCCTGAATATTATCAGTTATCTCAAAAACAACAACAATCCTTCCTGGAGGGTCAGAGATTACATTGAGGATGCCAGGAGTTTGATCCTTGATATGCAGGAAGTCATTTTCCAACATGCCTTCAGAGAGGCCAATGGTGTTGCGGACAGTTTGGCTAACCTTGGAGTTCATGCAACTAACATTCTCACATGGATAGATGACATCCCTAATGAAATTCACACCATCGTGGATCAAGAAAAACCTCAGGTTGATAATCCTAATGGTCATTCTCATTAGGATTAGTTTCTTCAGTATCCTCATCCTAAGTCAACTGCAAAACATTGGTGTCACCGCTAGTGGGCTTTCCACATGGACTGTTAATCTTCCCCAAGAATTCAAAAGGAGTGAGGACAAAGAAATTGTTAGTCTAAAAAGACTACCTTGATAGATAGCAGATTTTTGCAGAAGAAGACCGATGTTTTCATTTTTTAAGACACAAGGCATTTTTGCAGAGGAATACCAAAATTTCATGACATGACATATTTTTTCCAGTATGAAGCTCAAAAAGGCTAGAGAGCAGGATAATATCATGATTTTGCGACATGTCGGGTTTTTTCCCATGAAGTAGCCCAACAGAACCAAAAGGGAAAAAGTGTCACGATTTTGTGACATGTCAGGTTTTCGCCAGCAAAACAACCAGAAAGATCCAGAAGAGAAAAAGTATCATGATTTCATGACATGTCAGGTTTTCGCCAGGAAAATAGCCACGAAGAACTGAAAGAGAAAAATTGTCATGATTTCGTGACATGTCTAGTTTTCTCTAGCAAAATAGCAAAAAAGAGTCGAAAGAGAAAAAATGTCGCAATTTCGTGACATGTCTAATTTTCACCAGCAGAACAGCCAGAAAGAGCCAGAGGAGAAAAAGTGTCATGATTTCATGACCTTATGAGTTTTGCCAACATGGATATATTTAGTAATGAATAATATGCCTCCAGGAGCCCATGTTAGTAACTAGAAGTAGACAATAGAAAATATCAATTTCTAAATTCCTGCTATTAGATTTTGTTTTCTAGAAGCCATGCAAAAGATATGGAAGCATGATTTTAGTCTGATTGTTTGTAATTGATTCTATATCATAATATACTAATTTTAATAAGATACTCACCATAGGATATATATAAGGGTAAACGTACTTGGAAAAGAGGTCAGCTCTTAGATATTTACAAGACTGGATGTGTGTACTTTTAATGCAAGCAATAAAATTATGCTTCTTTTGGCTTCTGGTTCACAGTGTGTAATTGTATGTATTAACATTTCTTACTTCTATTCATATTATTGAAATATAGATTGTGTTTGTTCTATAATCTGGACTTACACAAACTATAAATCATATTGATGGAGTTGAAATCTAATATATGCATGTGTTAGATATTTAAATCACATCAAAAAATCTATGATTTTTGCGTGTTGATATAATAAATGCTTTAACGAGTAAAGTATATGTATTCGTATTAGTTGTTGTTTAACCTATACCACAAGCAAGCTCTAGCATCGGCTATATTTCCCTTTATTTCAGCAATACTTTTTTCCCTTAAAACCATAAAAACAATTAAGGAACTAGCCTCCTCTGCAGATTAGACAAAAAGATACCAATACTAGTTTCATCTAATCAATGTTGATAAAATCAAGGTGCAAATAACAACCACAGGAAGATTTTGTTACAATAGTTTTTGGCACGCCTACTGGGATCCTAAATCCCACAGTATTTTATAAGATTTGGTGTTTGCCTTTGATCTTTTAAAATCCAAATAAAATCACCTAGAAACTTCATCCAAAGGTATAGACCCAAGAAATACCTTATCTATTTATCTGGTTAGAAACTCATGATTATTTATTTATATGATAACCAGATCTAAAGCAATAAAATCAGAAGAACCCATTGAGTTCTTCAAGTTACATCTTAGTAGCCTAAGAGTGCATCTAGTTTTATCTACCAAATCAAACCCACCTGCTACCAATATTACCACCCTTGTACCCTATGTTTTACCTATTTCTAGTATTAATCCATATTCAGCGATTACCAATAGTTTTATAGTACATGCAAATATAGTTGCTACAATGGTTGCTCCACCACCAGCTTATCTCACATGGAACCACATGGGTCCACTAAACGTGGTGGTCCAGAATTTGATTCCTATAGCAGCATTGAAGGCATTGCCTTCATATGATGGAACAGGTAAAATAACATATGAAAATTGCTTAAATGTTGCAGCTCTGGCTGCAACTTATAACATCACTCAAGAAGACGTAATGATCATATTGCTAGTTATTTCCTTGAAAGGAAAAATGCTCTATTGGTACAGAGTGCTTCCTCCTCAATCTATCATAATCTAGGCAAAACTCATTGGTAAACTCGTAGATGAGTTCAATCAGCATGCAGATCCGTTCTCCCTACTCATTCAATTCACTATCATAAGAAAACACCCCCAAGAAGAAATTATTGATTTTAATATTCAATTCAGTCACACTTGGGAAAAGTACTAGTTGGACTAAAACCAACCACAGAGCAAGCGGTATATTACTATTTAATAGCTTTTGATACATATATCAGTATGATAATATGGCAATCATGAATATTCACTTTTCCTGCCATTTATCAATAAGATTATATAGCAGAAAGATATCTGATTGCCATAGGGAGATATCCACCCAAAGCAATAATGCCTATTTTTCTTGATATTCCTCAAGCTCCCAATACTACTTCTTCTAGCTCTTATCAGGTTCCAAACACAGGACTCCCAAGATATAATGGAACACCTTCCATACCTACAATACAAATACCTTAGAATATTTTGGTATTACCTTATATTCCTACTATGCCTGCACTACATGCACCACCTTCTCAGCCAGTCACTAAAAATCAGCTCACTATTATACTAGATACAATGAATAATCTGGAAAATGATATAATTTTAATGAAGAAAATCCAAGAGGAATTTTCAACCAAGAAGGTTCCCTCAGATAACAAGAGATGTCGTGCATCCGAGTAACAGGGGACATGAACAATCAAATGTCGTCTATGCAAATGAAATAGAAGATGTCGCAGAGCCTTCTACAGATTCTGATTACTGGTACACCACGTGTAATGATCCACATGAAGAGAGCTCGTGTATGATTCATCAACATTATGTACAAAGTATTGTTGTTGAGAAAGTAGAAAAAGGCATGAAAGGTCATGTAAATATGATTAGAGAAACAGACCACAATTTCATTTTGCCTATAGTAGAACAAGTTCCAATCCTAACCATATAAGACAAAAAACCTCTGAAAGTAGATCCTAAAGAGCTTCAACCTTTAATTTTTCCACTAGCTCCCAAAGAAACTCCAAAATAAAATTTACCTTATGAGAAAAGATCTCAGGTTTTAGCCCAAAACCCAAGGCAAGAAATACATAAAGAATTCACTCCACTAAAAGAAACTGAGACTCAAGATCAAGCTAAATAAAGGTTGAGATTTCCTTCATTAACCAAAATATAAAGAACTGAAGCTACCTAGGGATACATAAATAGATACAATACTTTCAACAAGAAAATAGAAAAAGTTGTTGAAACACCTAAATTCAATATAGTTGAAGAAATAAAAAAGACTCCCTCAAAGGCGAGTATGTATGATGCTCTACAGTTCCCTGGTCAAATCAATCTATTGCAAGAATATCTAAAGATGATGAAATGTAAGGGTAAAAACATATCCTCTTTGAATATAGTCCAAACAAATTTAACATCTGTTACTGGAAAAAAATAGACCTCCTCCTTTTTATCTATCTCTTCAAATGGAAGGGTGGGTTGTTCACAACTGCATGATAGATTCAGGTGCTGCTACTACGGTAATACCCAAAGCAGTATGTGACATTATGGGGATGGAGTACACTAGAAGAAATCCAAGCATCCTAAAATTGGATGGTAATCCAGTAAAAATTGTAGGAGTGGTTAAAGAAATTCCTATTCAGCTTCATATGATGCCTCAAATGGTGGTTATACAAGTAGTAGTGGTAGATTTGGCACCATATTTTGGTATGTGCTTATCTAGAGAATTCATGATAAAAATAGGAGGATACCTATTTGTTGTGGCTGCTCCACAATGTACCCCAAAATTGGGGACCCACATTTTGCATACTTTCCAAGAAGACCAAAGTGGCCCATTTGCTAAAGATCAGAGAAAAAGCAAGAAGGAAAAAAGTGTCGCGATATCGCGACATGTTGCGTTTTTGCGGTCCGAAGCAAAGAAAAGAGCAAAGAGAAAAAGTTGTCGCGATATCGCGACATGTTGCGTTTTCGTGGTCCGAAGCAAAGAAAAGAGCAAAGAGAAAAAGTTGTCGCGATATCGCGACATGTTGCATTATCGTGGTCCGAAGAGCAAAGAGGAAAAATTGTCACGATATCGCGACATGTTGCATTATCGTGGTCCGAAGCAAAGAAAAGAGCAAAGAGGAAAAAGTGTCGCGATATCGCGACATGTTGCATTCTCGCGACCAAAGAGGAAGAAGTGTCGTGATATCGCGACATGTTGCATTCTCGCGACCAAAAGAGAAAAGTGTCGCGATATCGCGACATGTTGCATTCTCGCGACCCAAAAGAGAAAAAGTGTCGCGATATCGCGACATGTTGCATTCTCGCGACCCAAAAGGAAAAAGTGTCGCGATATCGCGACATGTTGCATTCTCGCGACCAAAAAGGAAAAAGTGTCGCGATATCGCGACATGTTGCATTCTCGCGACCCAAAAGAGAAAAAGTGTCGCGATATCGCGACATGTCTCATTTTCGCGATGCAAGAAGAAGAACAAAGCTGCGGACATAAAAGTGTCGCGATATCGCGACATGTTGCTTTTTCGCGATTCAAAAGGGGCCGTTACAGAGTCTACAATGGCAGCGCTGAACACGTGGCATCAAGGTGTCAGGTTTACGGTGTAACGCTCTATGCAAATGATTATAGTCGACAACGAAGATTTATTTGCGACAGGGTGGACACGGGCTCAAATATGACCAGACGAAGATCAAGAATTGGAAAGAAAAAACGCTTCGGTTACAAACAAAGAGCCAAAACAACGTAGAAGCATGGGAAGGCGAAACGAAAGGCGTTGGGAAATGAAATGAAGGGTCAACAAATGGAAACGGAGAGCCACACCAAAAATTTTAAAAGGGGAAGCAAAGACAGGTACAGGGGTTGGAAACTGCTAAAACAGAGTTGCAGATTTGAAGGCGAGAGGCCATTCTGGACCTGCTTTGGAGTGTTTTTCTTCCACTTTTTTTGGTTTTGGGAAAATCAGAAATCTCTGTTATTGTAAAATGACAAATCTTTAATACAGAGTTTTCAAAAATTTGCATCTTGTGGGCAAGAAAGA
This sequence comes from Wollemia nobilis, assembly GCA_028583015.1. NCBI lineage: Eukaryota > Viridiplantae > Streptophyta > Pinopsida > Araucariales > Araucariaceae > Wollemia > Wollemia nobilis. Next base: position 78,036 of record JAQPPZ010000739.1, read on the forward strand.
AGGAGATTCTCTTTGCATGCTATGGATTCAATGTCTATTTCTTTTCTATTTCAGATTTCGAGTTTGTAGATGGAGTTAATGCAAGTTTGCTTGGTTGCTTCATATGAATACTTGAACCTAAAATTTATTTTAAACCCTAGGAGCTAGCACTTAGTCTATGGGGATTGTGCTCGTTTTGCAAGTCCAGTAGGTTAGGTTGCATGCATGGAAACCTCGCATCTTCGGTTTTGTCGAAATAGGATAGCATCACACTGAATACATTTTATTTTCAGTTTTCTGCATTTTCTTTCAACTTTTTCTGCATTTTATTTCTTTTCCAGAAATTTTAACTTTATTTTAATTTACAGGCATTAAAATAAAAAACTAAAAAATTTCAAAATCCAAAAATAATTTCGCCATTGCAACATTGCCCCTTGTTTACAGTTACTTGCAATCACTAAGGTGTTCCAAGCATTTAAATTGAATATCTTTATTCGAGATTACTAATACACATATGCAAAATGCTAATATAGCGGAGACCTTGGAGAAGTTGTGTGTTTAACTTCTTTGCAAGAGGGGATTTGGAACCCAAATCCTACAGGAGAGTGTACTTTCACAATCGGGTGAAAATACCACTCAACAGATTGGCGCTAGAAGGAGGGCCTGAATTGCTATGCAGTATTCTAACGCTTTTGATTGTTCATACATGAATAATGTGTTTTGATTTGATTTTGAAAAATTTTGGTCATGACTAACGAGGTTGTCTCCATGCAATTACGTTCATTTTATTTTAATGGATACATCTCTTGATTGATGCTAACATGATTATTGATGTTACAGGAATTATTTTGTCTAAAATGTATTTGTTGTCGGTATTATGCTCTTCACTTGCGTGTAATGCGATCTTGTGAATCAGAAAGCCTACAACACTAGGAGTATGCTCTTCACTTGCGCATATGCGATCTGGTGAATCAGAAACTAATTTACATTTTTAGAATGTTGCTTTGTCATGGTTCCTTCTTTTATGTATGACTAACAAATTGTGTTTGAAGTTATTTTTTGAATCTCATTAATGGCTATAACTGCAGAATTTTCGTTGTGTCACAGGTTTTATTTGAGGTATTGAGAGTTTTGTCAGGTTTTGTAGGGTAGTTTCATTTGCAAGCTGGATCCACCGCATCGTATCGCAACTAGGTCCAAAACAACTGAGGAAACCATATTCCAAAGCCTCTCACTCACTCATAGGAATCCAAGGAATAAAACCGAGCAAATTGTGACCCCACCAGATATCCTTGTTACAGAAGATCCTTTTGTTTCAGGTGCATCTAGCGGGCTTGCACCGGTGGTGTCAATTGCCACTAGTGTACCAATTATCAGTACCATTTCCACGGTTCTTGTAGGGTTATCTTCATCAATTTTGAATCAAATGGCCCAACCTCAACCAGCTCCGTGGTATGGAGCCCATAACATTCCTTTGAATATTGCAAGGGATATTCATGAGATCCCTAAGAATATAGAGAGATTTTTGCCCAAATACAAACCGGATGGCCCAAGGACCGCAGAAGAACATATTCAGGCCTATAGGGATGTTTTGATAAGATTGCAAGTTGAACATGAAGATGTGGCTTGTAGACTCTTCCCCATGAGCCTAGACCCAATGGCCTACGAATGGTATATTTGCTTACCTACTGGTTCCATTACATCATGGACGCAAATGGAGAATGCTTTTGTCAACCAATTCAGGTCACCATTAGATCCCACAATCATCTACAATCAGTTCATTACATGCAAACATGTACAGGGTGAGCCAATTCGAACTTTTAATCAGAGATTTTAGAAGTGCTATAATAGAGCAATTTGGCATTTTGCCATCGATCCCGCAGTAGCTTTGCAAATATATTTTGGGGCATTGGAGCCTATGACGACAATGTTTGCAAGGCGAAATCCTCAAGTTAATACGCTCGCTCTAGCCTACAATGAAGCTATGACCATTGAACAACAACTGACACCACAAGGCTATGGGTTGCCCCAGATACCTATGGCAGGACAATATGGTCCATATGGTCAAGCTCCTATGATGAATCAAATCATGGCACCTCAAATGCCAGGCATGAATGCCTTGCCTTATCAACAACCATATTCATCAACACCCGCTTATGCACCCATTCCAATTCAACCAATCACATCCATTCCCCCCATTCCTTCATTTTTGCAAAATGGTCAACAGACTATGCAAGGAGCTAATCCGGTTAATTCTCAGGCTATAGTTCCTTTCCCAAATCCAATTTTGATTCAAAGTGTGAATCCATACGCAAATAAAGTCGCTCAAAATCCAACTCAAATGTTAAGTCAAGATCTCACCAATTATGCAAACCCCACTGGAACTAGCAATAACATAGCTCTACCAAAAGAGATTTATTCAGAGGTTGAAGAGCTCAAAAGGATGGTTCACAAATTGAGTAATGATTTGGTTCAAAAACAAAAGTATGAATCCCATGCCCCTCATCCAAATCAAAATTTCAACAATAGAGGGAGACATTGGAATACGAAGCCAAACAATGGGGGCGTGCCTTCCCCTATTGCTAATCAGATAGATACTCCTGCAGGACCAAGTCACTCTAGTTCCATTCTTAATATTTCTGATTTTGCATGGGAAAAGGGGTGTATATTGCATAATACAAAGGAGCACAATGAAAGGAATTGTCCCAAAATCGCTAGGTATACCCATTGTCTCCAAGCTCAAGTGGATGATTTGGAACTTGTGCCAAATGAGGGTCCACCCCAACATCAACAAGGAGATGACGACATTTTGGTGGTGGAAACTCTATACCGTCAAGAAAGTGAGAATGAGGAAGAAGAGGATGAAATATTGGAATAGGAAGTGCAAGCTTTTAGAGAGTTTAGAAAGGGGAACCATGGATACCATTTGAGGAGTAAGTTCAAAACCCCTAAAACATCCTCAACTCCACCAAACAACTCTATCCTTCCTCCTGATACTAAGGCGGATAATAATCCCCCTCCTCCACCTGGAAGAGAAACGTCTAAGGACATGCAAGAAACATTGAAGCTTGAGAAGTCAACTTATGACATAGTGGAGGATTTAAGGAAGTCCAAGTCTAGCCTTTCATTTTTAGAGGCGGCTAGGTTTCCTGGCCAAAAGGAAGCATTGATAAAGGCTTTGGACTCACCTAGTCAAATACAGGAAGGAAAGGAAGTTGAATCTCACATGGTTTTACGAAAGGGAAGACGAGATGTCCCTCCATTTTTATTGACTGTGAGGATTGCTGGCAAAAATTTGCACAATTGTTTGGTGGACACGGGTGCCACAAGTAACCTCATGCCTTCAAAAATTTGTCAAATGCTAGGCCTAAAGCCTGTTTTTGCTAAATGCAAGGTTTTGCAATTGGATCGATCCGAGGTAAATGTGGTAGGGACCCTTTACGATGTTAAGATCCAACTCAATTCTGAACCTAGGGTCCAACAAGTGATTGATATTTTGGTTGTCAATATCCCAAGTCGATATGGAATGCTTCTTGCGAGGGATTGGATGAAAATTCTGAATGGTTATTTCTCCACTGATTGCTCACACATGTGGCTACCCTGGAGAGGGATTGCTAATCAAATTAGAGTGGAAAATGAGCCAAGGCTTAAGGAAATCATCACAAAATACAACAAGCCAAATGAAGTTCAATTTTCTGAACCCGAGTTAGGAGCCTATGCTTTTGATGTTGAAAGAGCTACCGAAGAACCTCAAAAGGAAACATTTTCTTGTAGCTCTTTTGAAGAAGATAATCTCGTGTGGTTACTTAAGTTTGATGGATCTAAGTCAAGACAAGGGGCAGGAGCTGGAGTTGAACTCACTTGTCCAGGAAGTAAACCATCGTTGGTTGCCTATAGATTGCAATTTCCTTGCACTAACAACGTGGAAGAATATGAAGCTCTTATCTTTGGATTACAACTGGCTTTGAGCAAGAAGGTTAAGTGTTTGAAAGTATTGGGAGATTCGAAGTTGGTGGTCAAACAAATTAAAGGACAATACACTTGTCGCGATAAGAGACTGAGCCTTTATAGAACTAGGGTGAGGGATCTCATTGAGGAATTTGATGCTTTTAATATATCCCTTATTTCTAGGAAAGGAAATCGTATAGCTGATTCTCTTGCAGTCGCTGCAGGCATGCTAAATCCGGTTGACATAAAAAAATGCAAGAAGTTTTCCATTGAGTTGGTCCCTTGCCCATCGATACCTGATAACGTCAAAAAATTTCAAGTTTTTGAGAATGATAGACACGTATTTAAATTTTTCACCAATTCAGGTGTTTTTGAGAACCAAGTGATTGATGAAGATCAAATGTGGCAAGAAGAAACAGAAGGAGAAAGCGAAGCTACATTTCAATCCAACAAGATACCTAAGAACATTGTTTCATTGGAGAAAATGTTTGATATGGGATATAAAGCTAGAAAAGGAAAAAGGGTTCCACTTCCTAAAGATGCTTGTGACCTAATCAATATAGGGAGTGCAGATAATCCACGTGAAGTATACATTGCAAAGGCATGTACAGCTGATGAGAGAGAAAATATAATACGTGCATTAAAGCACTACATGGATTGCATTGCTTGGAATTACAATGAGTTGAAAACGTATGATCAAAATGTTATTATGCACACCATTCCTCTAAAACCGGATTCCAAACCTTTCAGACAGAGACAACGACCTGTTAACCCATTACTTGAGCCCTTGATAGAGAAAGAGGTCAAGCGATTGTTGGATGCAAAGATAATATTTCCCGTTAGGCACTCAACTTGGGTCGCTAATCTTGTTTCGGTGAGAAAGAAGAATGGAGAAATAAGGCTATGCATAGATTTTAGAAATCTCAACAAAGCCTCACAAAAGGATAATTACCCACTGCCATCAATTGATGAAATCCTGCAAACGGTCAATGGGTCTGAAATGATGTCTTTTCTCGATGGATATTCTAGATACAATCAGATTCTTATTCATCCCAATGATAGGATGAAGACGACCTTCACAACCAAATGGGGAACATTTGCCTATAGAAGAATGCCTTTCGGATTATTAAATGCAGGCGCAACATTTCAACGTGCCATGGATTATGCATTTAAAGGGCTCATAGGTAAATGTATCATTGTGTATGTGGATGACATTCCTGTGTTTTCAAAGAAAAGAGAAGACCATGTGAAAGATTTGAGGAAGGTTCTCCAAAGGTGTAGAGAGCACGAAATTTCTTTAAATCCAAAAAAATGCATCTTTGGAGTGACAAAAGGAAGATTGCTTGGCCATATCATTTCAAAAGAAGGTATCTCCATTGATCCGAAAAGGATAGAAGCTATCCAAAACTTGCCTCTCCCAGGTAGCAAAAAGGAATTGAGATCTTTCTTCGGGCAAGTCAATTTTGTGAGGAAGTTTATTTCTAGCTTCGCTGAGATAGCTAAACCACTGAATGAGATGCTCAAAAAGGATGTGAATGTCAGATGGAATGAAGAAAGTAGGGTTGCCTTTCAAAGCATCAAGGATGCTATTTCTAGAGCCCCTGTCCTTATAAGTCCAGATTATTCTAAACCTTTCTTTATTTATGCTTTCACATCTGAACACTCTTTTGCGAGTGTCTTGACCCAGAAAGGTGAAGATAACACTAAAAATCCCATAGCTTTTCTAAGTGCTCCTTTGAAGGATGCTCAGTTGAGGTATTCCATCCTCGATAAGCAAATGTATGCGCTTTTCAAAATAGTAAAAAAATTCAGACATTACATTGTGCATAGTAGGGTCTTTGCCATTGTGCCTGACCCTGATGTCAAAACCATGTTTGTGCAAAATGAGCTAGGGGAGAGAAGAGGTAAATGGATTTCTACCATTCAAGAATTTGATCTAGAAATCCAATCCATGAAACTAGTTCGTGGACAAGGACTTGTGAAAACAATTGCTGAGAACAATCCCCAAGTCACATGCCAATATTCAAATGTAGAGCACATCTCCAAAGACGACTGGTATGTTGATATCGTGTATTTTATGCTAAATGGTAAGTGTCCATCATATCTTAATTCTACTCAAAGAAGAGCCTTGAGACTTAAATCTGCCAATTATCTTATTAGGTCTGGTGCTCTTTATAGGAAAAATCACGAGGGAATTTACCTACGATGCTTAAATCAAGAAGAAGCTACCAATGTTTTGCAAGAGTTTCATGGTAAATATGGAACCGGCCATGGTTCGGCAAATTCAACAACACATCAAATCTTAAGAGCGGGATATTATTGGCCCCACATTTTTAAAGATGCACATGCACACGTGAGATCTTGCCATATTTGTCAAGTGGCTACCAATAGAGAAAGGAATGTAGCTATGCCATTGCAACCTGTAGTTGAGATGAGACCATTTTCACAATGGGGATTAGACTTCATTGGGGTTATTAACCCAAATTCTTTAGATTCTCATAAATTCATACTCACAGCTACAGATTATTGCACTAAGTGGGTAGAAGCAATTCCTACAAAACATTCCACTACGGATGTGGTAATAAAATTCCTCGAAGATCACATCGTGACAAGGTTTGGAATGCCCGATTCTATTGTAAGTGATAATGGTAAGGCTTTTGCTTCCACTCAATTTGCAAATTGGGCATATGATAATAAGGTGAGTTTAAAGTTTTCATCTAACTATTACCCTCAAGGCAATGGTTTGGCAGAATCTTCAAATAAAAATTTGTTAACCATCATTAAGAAGTTATTGGAAAAGAATTCTCGGGATTGGCACAACCAATTAAAATTTTCCCTTTGGGCAGATAGGACTAGAGAAAAAGAATCAATAGGGAATACACCTTATCATCTAGTTTATGGGCAAGATCCAATTTTTCTTGCAAATTTGAAGCTTCAAACCCTTCGTTTCACGCAAGAATACCTTGGAACTGATAATCACATTGAGGCTAGATTAAGTCATCTAATGCACCTTGATGAAAAAAGAGAGGAAGCCATGCTCCACATGAGCAAACATCAAGATGTGGTCAAAAGATGGTTTGATAGAAGAGCCAAAATTAAGTCTTTTAGGATCTCTGACTTGGTTTTATTGTGGGATAAAAAACATGAGGAAAAAGGGGATCACAAAAAGTTTGATTGTCTTTGGTTGGGCCCTTATCAAATTTCCGAAATCCTAGGAGAAAATACTTTCAGACTAAGAACTTTGGATGGGAAATATTTGATGTTACCGGTTAATGGGTAGGTTCTAAAGCACTATTTTAGCCCTTAAGCCATGTGAGATTTGTATCATATTGTACATTCGTTTATAATTTTTTGTTTTGGTGTATTTTCAAGTTTTGTTTTTTGGGATTGCTTTTTGGGTTGGTTTTATGTTTTGTGTGCTGTTTTTTTTGGGTTTTTTTTAGTTCGTCTTGAAAAAAAAAAAAAAAAAAGCGAGATGTCAGCTTATGTCCTTATGAATGTTGACTAAGACCAAGAGAATATGAAGCATGGGAATTGTATTGCAGAAAGCTCCACAAGTAACACGATCACATTAAATAATATTGTTTGAAACTTGTGATGCATGAAGTTGTCAGTTTTTTTGCAAATTACGGCAAAGTAGGTGATATACTCCATCCGCATTTCAAAAAGAGCAATGCATTCATTCATAGCTCATATTACATTCCACATTGCATATACATTCCATCTCAATTGCATCTACATTTCAAGTACAATCATTGAAAAGTGTCGAATCCTCTTAGGGTTATTATATAGCATATATTAAAAGGATCCTAAGGCTGGGAACTGATGCCCGAACTATCTTGAACCAAGCACGTTCTACGCATATTAAAGAGGATCTTGAGCAAAATGGTCAAAACCATACTTGGAAGAAAAGGTGAGGCGAAAGGAGTTTTTCGTGTCTGTCCTATCATGCAACATAATCCTTAAATAGTGGTTTTTACCACTCCCACAGAGCTTAAAGCCCAAAATCAGAGTAGTAAGGATAGGGTCTAATTCTCATCTCGCTTAGGTTGAGAATCTGATTCCCCAAAGCTTCTATTTTTCATCATTAATATTGGATTGGAAGGATCGTACTACATGTCCCTTGCAAGGATGGGTAGTCATCCCCAAGGTTCAAGAAAATCAAAAGTAAAGCCCAATCATGGATTATGGGGTTAATCTCCACTGGGGCTATAGACGCCTGACTGGCAGTGGAGTATGCTCATGCGTGGCAACATGCCTTGCCTAAAAGCAAGACCACTGACTGCTCAAACGGACAGACTAGCCTGACAGTTTCATCCATAATAGGTTAAATCATTTTGTTCAAGATGAGGTAATGAACTCCAGATTAGAGTAGTAAGGATAGGGTTAAATTCCCATCTCGCTTAGGTTGGGAATCCTATTCCCCAAAGCTCTGATTTCACTTACACTTGCACATGGGTTCAAGATGGTAGTGACACATAACCAACTTTGGGATCTAGTAAATTAATTCAATACACCCATATTTGATCCTAAGAGGGTTTGACAGTTTTTATATGTTTGTTCATGGTACTAGACAGTTGTTATATCTCTAGCATATTTGTCATGCATTAAAATCTGAACAAATCATTCATAGCCTCGCATATGCATTCAGGTAAAACTGACAATTGAATGTTGATTAATTTCAAATGATAAGGAATGAATCACACCACACACATTGAGCTGACGCTGAATAATTCTAATGCTTCATGTATTTCTTGTTTGGTTTTGTTCTTTGGATATTTGCTGACACTTGTGTTAAAGTTTTGAAGGTTTTCAGGTTTGGTTCTCACCGAAATGCTCAGGAGAATTTCCCAGCAGAGTCGCCATTTGTTGTGGCTGCTCCACAACGTACCCCAAAATTGGGGACCCACCTTTTGCATACTTTCCAAGAAGACCGAAGTGGCCCATATGCTAAAGATCAGAGAAAAAGCAAGAAAGAAAAAAGTGTCGTGATATCATGACATGTTGCGTTTTCACGATCCGAAGCAAAGAAAGGAGCAAAGAGAAAAAGTTGTCGCGATATCGTGACATGTTGCGTTTTCGCGATCCGAAGCAAAGAAAAGAGCAAAGAGAAAAAGTTGTCATGATATCGCGACATGTGGCATTTTTGCGGTCCGAAGCAAATAAAAGAGCAAAGAGAAAAAGTTGTCACGATATTGCGACATGTTGCATTATTACGGTCCGAAGCAAAGAAAAGAGCAAAGAGGAAAAATTGTCGTGATATCGTGACATGTTGCATTATCGCGGTCCGAAGCAAAGAAAAGAGCAAAGAGAAAAAAGTGTCATGATATCGCGACATGTTGCATTCTCGCGACCAAAAAGAAAAAGTGTCACGATATCGCGACATGTTGCATTCTCGCGACCAAAAAGAAAAAAGTGTCGCGATATCGCGACATGTTGCATTCTCGCGACCCAAAAGGAAAAAGTGTCGCGATATCGTGACATGTTGCATTCTCGCGACCCAAAAGGAAAAAGTGTTGTGATATCGTGACATGTTGCATTATCACGACCAAAGACATAGAAGTGTCGCGATATTGCGACATGTCTCATTTTCGCGATGTGAGAAGAAGAATAAAGTTGCGGACATAAAAATGTCGTGATATCGCGACATGTTGCTTTTTTGCTATTCAAAAGGGGCCGTTACAGAGTCTACATTGGCAGCACTGAACACGTGGCATTAGGGTGTCAGGTTTACGGTGTAACGCTCTATGCAAACGATTATAGTTGGCAACGAAGATTTATTTGCGACAGGGTGGACACGGGCTCAAATATGACCATACGAAGATCAAGAATTGGAAAAAATGTTTCGGTTACGAACAAAGAGCCAAAACAATGTAGAAGCATGGGAAGGCGAAACGAAAGGCGTTGGGAAATGAAACGAAGGGTCAAGAAATGGAAATGGAGAGCCACACCAAAAAGTTTAAAAGGGGAAGCAAAGACAGGTACAAAGGTTGGAAATTGCTGAAACAGAGTTGCAGATTTGAAGGCGAGAGGCCATTCTGGACCTGCTTTGGAGTGTTTTTCTTCCACTTTTTTTGGTTTTGGGAAAATAAAAAATCTCTGTTATTGTAAAATGACAAATATTTAATGCAGAGTTTTCAGAAATTTGCATCTTGTGGGCAAGAAAGAAGGAGATTCTCTTTGCATGCTATGGATTCAATGTCTATTTCTTTTCTATTTTAGATTTCGAGTTTGTAGATGGAGTTAATGCAAGTTTGCTTGGTTGCTTCATATGAATACTTGAACCTGAAATTTATTTTAAACCCTAGGAGCTAGCACTTAGTCTATGGGGATTGTGCTCGTTTTGCAAGTCCAGTAGGTTAGGTTGCATGCATGGAAACCTCGCATCTTTGGTTTTGTCAAAATAGGATAGCATCACACTGAATACATTTTATTTTCAGTTTTCTGCATTTTCTTTCAACTTTTTTTGCATTTTATTTCCTTTCCAAAAATTTTAACTTTATTTTAATTTACACGCATTAAAATAAAAAACTAAAAAATTTCAAAATCCAAAAATGATTTTGCCATTGCAACATTGCCCCTTGTTTACAGTTACTTGCAATCACTAAGGTGTTCCCAACATTTAAATTGAATATCTTTATTCGAGATTACTAATATACATATGCAAAATGCTAATGTAGCGGAGACCTTGGAGAAGTTGTGTGTTTAACTTCTTTGCAAGAGGGGATTTGGAACCCAAATCCCACAGGAGAGTGTACTTTCACAATCGGGTGAAAATACCACTCAACACTATCCTTGGATTACTCACATTTAGAAATACCTTTCAAAGGTAGGAGGATTAAGATATTTAATGAGAAACCATCTACTTTTCATGTAGAAAAAATCGGAGAAGCTGACACCATGAATATGATGACTGAAGAATTTAGAGAAGTGGATCTAATGGAAGATACCTTGGAAGATATTCAAGCAGAAGATCAGTTTTCTCTACAGGATTTCAATTCCATGATAGAGACAAAAATAGGAAGTTATTCCATTGAAAAACCAAAAAAGCAATTAACACTTGCTCTTGAAGAATGTAACTCTACTAATCGGCTGTGGAAGTTTTTCTTTGATGGAGCTAGGTGCAAGAATGGAGCTGGGGCCGAGATAGTTTTGATTTCCTCCGCGGGGAAGGAAATATTTTTCTCTAACAGATTAATGTGGAGTTGCACAAATAAAGTGGTAGAGTATGAAGTGTTGAGAAGCAACACACCCCCACTGAAAAATGAGATTACATCCTTAGAAAGCCTTGAACTTCCATTTTTGCAGCAGGGACCTCTTGATAATTTTCAGGTTTAAATCTAATTTTGCTTGCCTCTTTGTTAAAGTTGTGCCTTTTTCCAAGTCTTTCTAGCATTGTTATTTCAAGCTTCACTTTCTACATGCTAGAATCATTCATGCACAAACAAAATCTTGCACCGGTACGAGAAAAATGCTAGAAAACAGATAGAAAATTCATGAAAAATCCAAAACTTTCCATTTTTGGTAATGTCGCGAAATCGCGACACTTCCATTTATGGAAATGTCGCGATATCGCGACAGGAAAATAGAAAACCCGCCAAGTCAGTTTTGCGTAGCGAAATCGCGACACTTTCCATTTTTGGAAATGTCGCGATATCGTGACATTTCCATTTTTGGAAAGCGTCGCAAAATCGCTACCGGCCAGAGGAGAGAGAAGAAAGTTGTACGGAAAGGAGCGATTTCGTGACATGTCGCGAAATCGTGACATGTCGCATTATCGCGATAGGAGAGAGAAAGTGGGCTGCAGAATGAAAATCGGCTAAGTCGCAAATGTGTCACAAAATCACGGTCAACGCATGCAGCTACGGGAACTGTCGCGATATCGCGACGTGTTCTATTTTTCGCGGGTTGTTGATGGAAGAAAGCTTAAGTTACAAAATTTGCAGCGATTCGCTGCATATTGGTTGAGAGGAGAGTTCAAAGCAAGGGTTGCAGCGATGCGCTGCATATTTTCGGAGCGTGACGCCAATAGTTGCAAGGAGTTCGGTAGCAAAAAGCCTAAGGGGTAAGATTTGCAGCGATGCGCTGCACCCTTTTTGTGAAAAGGTCTTAAAAGGCAAAAGATGTAGCATTTTCGCTATTCAAAGTCGCAAATTGTACGAAAGGGATTAAAACGTAGCGAAATCGCTACCTGTATCAAAATCGCGACATGCTTGAAAAAAGTTGTGCGACAGCTGGCAGGAGGCGCGATTTCGCGACATGTCACGAAATCGCGACATGTCGCATTTTCGTGGCCGACGGGGGAAGAAGTTGCATGGCGCTGGGGACGTCACGATTTCGCGACATGTCGCGAAATCGCGACATGTCTCAGAATCGCGATAGGAGAGAGAAAGTTGCCCAAAGGGCCAGAAGTGTATTCCAGCTGTAAACAGAAGGCATCCTGGGATAGCGACACGTGTCAAAGCACGAATGGGACAAATTAGGCCGCCTGCAAGCTTGTATTAAGGTTTTTAGTCTGTTTTAATTAATCAAAGCTTGGGTTTGATAATTTTATTAAATTGCTAATATAATCTTTTTGTCTTTCATGCAGGAATCCATCTGTCACTTGCGGGATAGCGAGAAAATGGCCATAAAGACAAAGTCAAATGCAATTTAATTAAAGGCGGCCATGTTGAAGAGGAGAGGTGCCGAGAGTTGATGTTTCATTCCAGTATTTACATATCTGCCCACAAATGACTAAGCAGCTGCCACATTTTACCGGTAAAAGCATTCAATGGAGATTTATTGCAGACTTAATAGCTTGAAGACCATTTCAACTCAAGGATGGATATGCAGAGATGGAATAGCGGAGAAGTGGTGACTCATCCGGCTCACCAACTGAAATTAATGAAAGCATTTATTTGTAGTTATGAGTGAATGCAAGTGGCATTCGAATTTCATCTTCTCCATTTATGGCAGCTAACTGCACTGATTTGCAGAGGGGTTAAGTTCTATCCGGACTTTGATTTTAAAGTGGCTTTATATTGTAAAACCCGGTCCTAGGGTTTAAGTGTGATAAGATTTAGGGTTTGAGAAAGATATTTTCTGTAAAGATCAGGATCTGTCCTGAGTCTATAAATACAACTGCAAAATGTAATCGCGGGAGGCGGAGACTTAGAAATAAAAAGGCTTATAAGCAATTTCTTGCAAATTTTGTGAAATCCTTTGTTTTTTGGACTGGGAGTTGATGTGCTTTTGCTATTTTCTATGGTAGCATGGCCAGGAGCCTAATATTTTATAGATCTGTGATAAGTGTATCTTCTTCTGTTATCCGTTCCATTAAAGTTTGTTAGATATATGTTGTAAATCTGCCATTATCAAGTTTAAATATGTTGTTAGGCTTCAGTTGTTCTATTGTCTGCTAGGGGAAATTATAGATTTGAGGTTAAGTTTGTTCTAATTGCTCTGTCTTCACTGTGTGAGCTAGGCTGCCGGTGAAAGATACCAGTTTTAACCAGCTGCCCTTGGATTTATAATTTTTTGCTAGATCCGTTCCACTTTGCCTTGTGCTCCTAGTTGAAAGTGATCTTAGAAATCTGGACACTTTCTTCTTGGATTTGTTCTGTTGTGAAGCTAGTAGCATAGATGAAATTGGTAGTTTTAAGTTTTACAGTTTAAAGTTTGATAAACTTCTCTTTTCGCCTTACCCTACCCTCTCTTTGCTTTCGGTGAATGATCCATTTTTACTTTCTTTATTTGTCTTTTATTTGAATCTGCTGACCCATGAGAGCTAGATCAAGAATCAAGTTAAATCTGATTGTTAACAAGTAACAACTTCTGCAACTACTGAACAAGTTCAAGAACCCCCGTAAGGTAACAGACAATCCATATTGAAATCTATTCCGAAGCGAAAAAGAGTGAATAGACATTCGACCCGACTCTGTAACTCGCACCTTGGATAACCAACTAGATCCTAAAGTGAGTGGGATTCGTCCCGTGGGTGTCTCCGGAGCTTCCTGCTCATCCTTCGTGGGGTGTGTATGAAAGCCGGACCAACATCTAATTGGCGCTAGAAGGAGGGCCTGTTGAACTCACTCAAGTTCGGAGTCTGTTAAGAACTGTAAAGTTGTATGTGCTGAGTCTGGTATTTTATCTTTTGAATCCTTTTCCCTCCTCCTCAGCTCTTTTAAATTTTGTTGTTAGAGTTTTTCCCGGACAAAACCTGAACCCCAAGTATTGTAAGTTTGTGAGTGCTGTTTAAATTCGGTTAGAGTTTTTGCCCACACCAACATTTTAAAACTGGCCCAGTGAAATCCGGGCAGTATTGTAAGTTGTCAGTATAGTTTTTAAAATTGCCAGAGAAGACCTCAAGTTAAGAACAGTTTTATCTCCACTTGCAGTTATCCAATTACAACTCAGAATATCACTGTCAGCCAAGTAATAATGGCAAATTGGTTGGGCCCCACTGCTTTGAATATCCCGGGTATAGCCCATGACCTGCCCAGAAGCCCGAAAAGGTATCTCCCCAGATATAAACATGATGGGACAAGAACTGCAGAAGAACATCTGCTAGCTTTCAAAAATGCTCTAAAATTGTTGAATATACAGCATGAAGATGTTGCCTGCAGATTGTTCCCGTTCACTCTCCAGGAGGGAGCTTATGACTGGTTTCTAAACCTCACCAAAGAATTCCATTACTAGCTGGGATGACCTAGAGAAAGCTTTTATATCACAATTTGGGGAAGTGATAGACCCCAGTGTGTTATACCAACAATTTTCCAAGCATCAAGAGAGAGTCGGGAGAAACTGTCAAGTCTTTCAATATGAGGTTCCAAAGAGCTTACGGTAGAATGACCGGCCATTACATCCCAAATGCAAATCTGGCCTTAGAAATCTACAAGAATGCATTGGATTCGGTGACCTCTATTTTCCTCAAGAGAGACATTAATATCACAACCCTGGCAGGGGCTTATAAAGAAGCCTTAATTCTTGAAAGACAGCTTAGGGCCTCAAATTCTGAGCAAGTCCTTTGATATCCTATGTTACATAGAACATGCCTATTTTGAATCCCATTCCACATCATGAGTTAGTGCCAACATGTCATGCTCTACCCAAGGAGACTCCGTTAACCGTGACATCCACTCAAGCATGTGCAAAATATAGAGAAAGGTTCCGACAAGCTCAAAGTGGAAGTGCTTGAAGTAAACACTTGTGATCTAGCATTACCCAAATCTAAAGTTTTTCCTGGTGAGTTAAATTTTCCTAGAGATCAAAGAAATATTGATATTTCTAGTTCACCCAAAAACAGTACAACCAGGGTTTCAGATTCTTTCACTTTTCCTGAAGAGACAGAAAGTCTTGTACAGACTCCTGTGGATGAAATGCAAGATTTTCAACAGTTCAAAATGGACAGTTATAATTTGAGATGTCAGAGTCCAGAACCTAACAATGATCCTTCCTCATCAGAGGATGATGAAAGTGAGATTCAATGTCACTATGCGTAAGTAATCGAGAAAGAGGATAACATCATTGAGGATATGAGGGAACTTAAAGCCGACATCACCCTCTATGAACCGCCCTGCATTGTTGAACAAAAGGATAGCTTGATTGAGGCTTACTCTGGACCACCTGTTGAATTTCAAGAAAAGGAGGAAAAGATAGTAAATATGAATGTGGTCGCCAACTTGGAATTGATGAACTGTCTCAACATAAGCCTGCAACTTCTGAACATAATGTCAAAGAAAAGGTTGTAAATCATGTTGATGTAAATATTGGAGTTTATAATTTGGCAACTGAGAAAGTGAGAACAGTTACAGCTCTAAACCATCACAACAGTGACAGTTGGATATTACACATTGATGAGGTTAAATCTAAGCAAAGCTCGGGTGAAAAAGCAAATTGTAAGCATTCTGCTAGAGAGATAAAAATTGAAGTCCTGGATATTGAAGCAAGACAAAGAACCACAAAATGTTCAAGTTGTTAAGAACCAGGGCATACAGATAAAACATGATTTCTTTCAGCTGTCACATAATTTTGAAGATGTGGTGGTCTGGGTCTGTCAAGATTTTAAGGTATTTGATCCTCGGGGGTTTTTACATTCAATCCTTTTGAAAGAATTCTGCAAACCCTTCAAGTAGAAGCATAAACATGTTATCATATGATTTGTTATTATATGATTTGTTTAATTTGAAGGAGTTGCAGATTTGTTTTTCAAATGGGACAGGGAAGACAGTAAACACAAGTCTTTCCCAGATAGCAAATTTTTGAAGCATAGTCTGGAGTGCATTTCGTCAACAGGACCTGAAAGGTAATTTTTCTAAATTACTTGCACATGGTCAAAAAATTTTTAAGGCACCATTTCTCTGCTCTTCCATCTGCTACATATTTTGAATGATCAAAGAAGTTGTAACATATGTATACATTGTAAGTAAGCTTTGAAGTTTTTCAGTTTTATTTCTTTGTCAGTGCAGTCTTAATTTTTAATTTTTAAATGTCTGTACAGTTTTAATCTGTTTCAGTTTAATTTTAATGCTCTCTAGTTCTTTTAGTTGCTTCATCTTAATTTTTAATCTTTAATTGTCTGTATAGCTTTAGCTTGTTTTATTTCTTTTGTCGTGCTTTTATTTCCTTTCTTTGTCTTTTTATGTCCTGTTAATGCTCGTCAGCTCTTTTGTTTTAGTTTTATTTTGCTGCCTGTGCAGTTTTAATTTATTTGCTTCAGTTTTAATTTTAAAAGTCTGTGCAGTTTTATTTTTGTTTTGCTTTAGAGGCCTGTGTTCTTCCTTGGAGGTCTGTGCAAAGTTCTTCAACTTTTGAAATCTGTCCTTTAACCTCTGCCTGAGCAATCAATGAAAAGTCAGCCTGCTGAAAATTGTTTTATTCTGAGCTGATCAACCCAGTCTCCACCCAGTGTTCATTATTAAAATTGAGATAGTCTGCTTAAATTGAACAGTGGAACTATTTTGTTAGTCAGAACAAAGGTAGAGAGATGATTGGATTTTGTGTCTTGCTTGCCACAGTTGTTTTAATGATAGAAAAACTGCTATGCTGTTTGGTTGGAGGAACTCCCGGGGAATCCAAGAAAAGCTGGTTATAAGAGGGGACTATGGTTCATGCAATTATTTGGGTATCCACAGAGGCTATCAGTGCCTAGACTGAAACAGTTCCAGATTGATCAAATGATAAAAGAAAATTGTGATTTCTCTAATGCCTTTCAGGTGTTGATATATAAAAAAAAAAAAGAAAAAAAAAAGAGAAAAAAAAAAAGAGTTATATGAGAGAGAGGCAACCAGATTCCAAAAGCTATTTTTCTTTTACCAAGTTGAAGATCCTTCCTTACAGCTTGTAAATTTGGGTCGTGTAAATCTAAAGGGTAACTCCGTCTAGGTCGTAAAAGGCTAAACTAGTAAACAGAGCTCTACTCGGTTTCCCCTTTTACAATCTAGAAAAGTCGATCAGTCCAAAGTTCATCATTCAATCCACTCATCCTCGAAGAAAGTTTTATACCCTTTGTAATTGCACATCAGAAATCTTCCTTGAAGTAATTCAGCCTAGTATGTCCTTGGGAAATTTTAACAGCTAGCAGTTGGTAGTCAATTTATTGTGAAGAATGTCTGTGGCAAGGCATGATGCATGGTCTTTTTGTTTTGAAACTAGAGTCCTGGGTTCTAAAATAGTGCTACTATTTTACCCGCAGATATCGCCATTTGTTGAGAAGCAACACACCCCCACTGAAAAATGAGATTCCATCCTTAGAAAGCCCTGAACTTCCATTTTTGCAGCAGGGACCCTCTTGATAATTTTTAGGTTTAAATCCAATTTTGCTTGCCTCTTTGTTAAAGTTGTGCCTTTTTCCAAGTCTTTCTAGCATTGTTATTTCAAGATTAACTTTCTACATGCTAGAATCATTCATGCACAAAGAAAATCTTGCACCGGTACGAGAAAAATGCAGAAAACAGATAGATAAATTCATGAAAAATCAAACTTTCCATTTTTGGCAATGTCGCGAAATCGCGACACTTCCATTTATGGAAATGTCGCGAAATCGCGACAAAAAATAGAAAACCCGCCAAGTCAGTTTTGCGTAGCGAAATCGCGACACTTTCCATTTTTGGAAATGTCGCGATATCGTGACATTTCCATTTTTGGAAAGCGTCGCAAAATCGCTACCGACGGAGGAGAGAGAAGAAAGTTGTACGGAAAGGAGCGATTTCATGACATGTCGCGAAATCGTGACATGTCGCATTATCGCGGCAGGAGAGAGAAGTGGGTTGTAGAATGAAAATCGGCTAAGTCGCAAATGTGTCACAAAATCGCGGTCAACGCGGTCAACGCATGCAGCTACGGGAACTGTCGCGATATCGCGACGTGTTCTATTTTTCGTGGGTTGTTGATGGAAAAAGCTTAAGTTACAAAATTTGCAGCGATTCGCTGCATATTGGTTGAGAGGAGAGTTCAGGGCAAGGATTGCAGCGATGCGCTGCATATTTTCGGAGCGTGACGCCAATAGTTGCAAGGAGTTCGGTAGCAAAAAGCCTAAGGGGTAAGATTTGCAGCGATGCGCTGCACCCTTTTTGTGAAAAGGTCTTAAAAGGCAAAAGATGTAGCATTTTCGCTATTCAAAGTCGCAAATTGTACGAAAGGGATTAAAACGTAGCGAAATCGCTACCTGTATCAAAATCGCGACATGCTTGAAAAAAGTTGTGCGACAGCTGGCAGGAGGCGCGATTTCGCGACATGTCGCGAAATCGCGACATGTCGCATTTTCGCGGCCGACGGGGGAAGAAGTTGCATGGCGCTGGGGACGTCACGATTTCGCGACATGTCACGAAATCGCGACATGTCTCAGAATCGCGACAGGAGAGAGAAAGTTGCCCAAAGGGCCAGAAGTGTATTCCAGCTGTAAACAGAAGGCATCCTGGGATAGCGACACGTGTCAAAGCACGAATGGGACAAATTAGGCCGCCTGCAAGCTTGTATTAAGGTTTTTAGTCTGTTTTAATTAATCAAAGCTTGGGTTTGATAATTTTATTAAATTGCTAATATAATCTTTTTGTCTTTCATGCAGGAATCCATCTGTCACTTACGGGATAGCGGGAAAATGGCCATAAAGACAAAGTCAAATGCAATTTAATTAAAGGCGGCCATGTTGAAAAGGAAGGTGCCGAGAGTTGATGTTTCATTCCAGATTTACGATTGCCACAAATGACTACGCATTTTACCGATGAAGGCATTCAATGGGGATTTATGGCAGACTTAATAGCTTGAAGACCATTTCAACTCAAGGGTGGATATGCAGAGATGGAATAGCGGAGAAGTGGTGACTCATCCGGCTCACCAATCGAGAATTAATGAAAGCATTTATTTGCAGTTGCGGGTGAATGCAAGTGGCATTCGAATTTCTATCTTCTCCATTTATGGTAGCTAATTGCACTGATTTGCAGAGGGGTTAAGTTCTATCCGGACTTTGATTTTAAAGTGGCTTTATATTGTAAAACCCGGTCCTAGGGTTTAAGTGTGATAAGATTTGCAGTTAAGAAAAGATATTTTCTGTAAAGATCAGGATCTGTCCTGAGTCTATAAATACAAGTTCAAAATGTAATCGCGAGAGGCGGAGACTTAGAAATAAAAGGCTTATAAGCAATTTCTTGCAAATTTTGTGAAATCCTTTGTTTTCCGGACTCGGGAGTTGATGTGCTTTTGCTATTTTCTCGTGGTAGCATGGCCAGGAGCCTAATATTTTATAGATCTCGTGATAAGTGTATCTTCTTCTCGTTATCCGTTCCATTAAAGTTTGTTAGATATATGTCTGTAAATCTACCATTATCAAGTTTAAATATGTTGTTAGGCTTCGGTTGTTCTATTGTCTGCTAGGGGAAATTACAGATTTGAGGTTAAGTTTGTTCTAATTGCTCTGTCTTCACTCGTGTGAGCTAGGCTGCCGATGAAAGATACCAGTTTTAACCAACTGCCCTTGGATTTATAATTTTTTGCTAGATCTGTTCCACTTTGCCTTGTGCTCCTAGTTGAAAGTGATCTTAGAAATCTGGACACTTTCTTCTTGGATTTGTTCTGTTGTGAAGCTAGTAGTATAGATAAAATTGGTAGTTTTAAGTTTTACAGTTTAAAGTTTGATAAACTTCCCTTTCTGCCTTACCCTACCCTCTCTTTGTTTTCGGTCAAATGATCCATTTTTACTTTCTTTATTTGTCTTTTATTTGAATCTCTGACCCATGAGAGCTAGATCAAGAATCAAGTTAAATCTGATTGTTAACAAGTAACAACTTCTGCAACTACTGAACAAGTTCAAGAACCCCCTGTAAGGTAACAGACAGTCCATATTGAAATCTATTCCAGAAGCGGAAAAGAGTGAATAGACATTCGACCCGACTCTGTAACTCGCACCTTGGATAACCAGCTAGATCCTAAAGTGAGTGGGATTCGTCCCGTGGGTGTCTCCGGAGCTTCCTGCTCATCCTTCGCGGGGTGTGCATGAAAGCCGGACCAACATGAAGCACTTTGTTTAGGACTGAGGAAAAATAAAAAAACTAGGAGTGAAACAATTACTCATTTATGGGGATTTAAAACTTATCGTGAATCAAGTCACAAAAAATGCATCAGTAAACAACACTACTTAAAGGCTTATATAAATAAAGTATGGGATCTTTTAGAAGCCTTTGAGTCTTTAAGTATGAAGTCTATTCATAGAGAATAGAATACCCACACAGATTTATTGGCATCAGTGGGAGCTAATTTTTGTCCTATCAGTAATGTTATTCAGAAATCCAAGATGGTTAGACTCATATATAGACCCTCAGTTCCAGACAAGAATATCTTTTGGCAAGTTTTTGAAAACGATGAACAAATATTAGATTTTTTAATCTATGAAATGAACTGCTCCAATGACAAAAATCTACAAGATGAAGAAGAAGATATGATTCAGTTGAAGAATAATAATATCCCTAAGGTACTTATCACTCTTGAAAGTTTGTTTGATAACAATGATAGGGCTATAGGCCATAAAACAAAAGTTGATAAGTATCGATATAAAGAGGTAGAGTTAGAACCAGGAAAGATGATTAAATTTGGGGTCAGTTGTACAAAAGAAGAATTGAACCAAATCAAGAAATTATGCAAAATATTTCTTGATATTATAGCTTGGGTATACAGTGATCTAAAAGTGTATAGAAAAGATATTATTCAACACACTATCGAATTAGAAGAAGGAGCCAAGCCTTTTCGACAAAAACAAATACCGATAAATCCAACGATAGAATCTTTGATGAAACAAAAATTTCTCAAACTTCTTCAAGCTAAAATAGTGTATCCTATTAAACATTCTACCTAGGCGACAAACTTGGTACCAGTCAGAAAGAAAAATGGAGACATTATATTATGTGTAGACTTTAGGAATCTAAATAGAGCATCACTCAAATACCATTATCCTCTTCCTGAGATTGATCAAATTTTACACACAGTTGCAGGGGCAAAAAGGTTTTCTTCACTAGATGGTTTTTTAGGGTATAATCAGGTATGGGTCAGATATGAAGATCAATTCAAGACCGCTTTTACCACAAAATGGGGAACATTTGCCTATCAGATAATGCCTTTCAGCTTGTCTAATGCTGGAGTAACTTTCCAAAGAGCAATGGATGTAGCTTTTGGTGAACTTGCTAGCAAGATTATAGTTATTTATCTAGATGATATGACTATATTTTCTCATCATGAGCAAGATCATATAACACACCTTGAACAAGTATTTGAAAAATACAGAGAATTTGGAAAATCTTTGAATCCAAAGAAATTCATATTTGCTGTAGAAGAAGGTATCTTACTTGATCATGTCATTTCTAAAGCTTGATTAGCCATTAATCCTAATAGAATAAAAGCACTTTTGAAATTGTACCTACCAGTTAATAAGAAAGGTTTACAATTTTTCTTTGGACAAATAAATTTTGTGCAAAAATTTGTTGCAGATTTTGCATAGATTGTTAAGCCAATGACTAAATTGTTAAAAAAGGATGCACCTTTCAAATGGATTGATACAAGGAAGGATGCTTTCAAAAAAGTCCTAGAGGAAATAGCATAAGCACCTGTATTGGTTAATCCTAACTACTCACAGAATTTTATTATATATGTTTTTGGAGAACTAGAAAGTTATGATGCAATCCTTACACAAAAAGGGGCAGACAATGAAGAAATACACTTTTTTGAGTTCCACCATGCACGATCACGAAGAGAGATACAAATTTATTGAAAAGCAAGTTTATGCTATCATGAAATCCTTGAAAAAGTTTAAGCACTTTCTATCACAAAGCAAAATCATCATTTATGTGATCCATCCTGATGTCAGAAACTTTATAATACAAGGAGAACTTGGCAAAAAAAGAGCTGGTTGGATGACTAAGATACAGGAGTATGATGTAGAAATACATCCAACAAAGATAGTCAGAGGTAGAGCCCTATGTCAAGAATTTTCCAAACAGACTACAAATGAGCATGTGGAACCCCAAGGTGTATTGGCTAATACAGAATCAGATCCAAATCCAAGAAACACTTATTGGATTGATGATCTTGTGGAGTACTTTCAGACTAGAATGTGTCATGAAAATTTAAATGCTTCACAAAGAAGAAGATTTAGAGCACAAGCTTTGAAGTACAACCTTCAATTAGAAGGGTTGTATAGGAAAAATATAGATGGCATACTTTTGAAATTCATAATAGAAGATGAGAAACAAAATGTGTTAAAATAATTCCATGGGGGTCTCTCTGGAGGACATTATTCAAGAAGATCCACTGCTTTGAAAATACTCCGAGAAGGTTGTTACTGGCCTTTCATTTTTTATACACTTACAAGGTCACTAAAAGTTGCGAGCAATGTCAGAGGCATGTATGGAGAAATAGAAATGCTCCTATGCCCTTAAAACTTATCCAAGTTGAAGGACCTTTTCAGTAGTGGGGGTTAGATTTTGTTGGGATAATAGAACCCAATTCATCAGTTAGCCATAAGTATATACTTACTACCACAAATTATTTTACTAAGTGGGCTGAAGCTATCCCTAATAAAAAAGTTGATCAAGAAGTGGTGATTGAATTTATAGAGCTTGATTACAAGGTTTGGTGTATCAGATTCACTAATTACATATAATGGATCAACTTTCATTGGAGCTAAAATGATTGAGTTCACTAGCAGATATGGCATATATTTGAAAACTTATTCCAACTATTACCCACAAGGTAATGGTTTAACCGAGTCTACAAATAAAAACCTTCTCAGAATCCTAAAAAGAACACTAGAAGATAATAAGATAAATTGGCATTCATTGATCATTCAAGCACTATGGGCTGACATGATTTCAATCAAGAAATCTATTAATATATCTCCTTATTCTTTAGTCTATGGTAAAGAGGCTATTTTGCCTATATATATGGAAATACCATCATTAAAGTTGCTAAATTAGATAAATGAAGAGGGAGGTCAACCTATGGATGCCCGATTAATGCAACTTCTACAATTGGAATAACAGAGGGAACATGCTTATAATCATCACCAGAAACATATGGTAGATACAAAAGAGTGGTTTAATAAAAAAACAATCTGTAGAAAATATAAAGTGGGAGATCTAGTTTTGAAATGGAATGTGAAAAAAGCAAAGCCAGGAAATCATGACAAATTTGATGCTTTTTGGGAAGGCCTTT
The DNA here is from genome assembly GCA_028583015.1 of Wollemia nobilis. Classification (NCBI taxonomy): domain Eukaryota; kingdom Viridiplantae; phylum Streptophyta; class Pinopsida; order Araucariales; family Araucariaceae; genus Wollemia; species Wollemia nobilis. Next base: position 101,640 of record JAQPPZ010000739.1, read on the forward strand.
TTGAGATCGTTGTTGAAAACAATTTCTCTTTCCAACTAAAGGATCAGTAGGGTATGGTTTTTCCCATAACAGTGAATCCTTTTCACTTAAAAATCTATTTCAAATAGAAAAGTGAATAGCTCCTTTGTATATATTGTATATTATGATAGGTTTGTAAATATTTCCAAAGTTATCTCTAGTTTATAAAAAATTTGTTATCATCCTACAACCAATCAAAAGTTACCTGTAAAGAAAGAGATAAAATTAGAAAGTGCTATATTGTCAGATGTAGCAGTTCAAATTCAAAATTGCCACATGGTTTTTCGATGGTTGGTGGGAGAAATTCATTTTCAAAGAACTTTGATAAGTGTTCTTTTCATTAAATGGGGTGAATGGCTAGTTTTCGATGGGAATTTGAAATTTGCCACGCGGTCTTTTAATAATTGCATAAAGGAACCGCCTTTACAAATGGAAAAAGCTTTGGTAAGCGTAATTTTAATTGGAACGACGGATAATTATTGGCTGGAGTTTTGAAACATTCAAAAGAGTGGCAAAAATGAGACACAAAGGGATCCAAGAAAATACAGCCCACCAATCGTAATTAATGCACATCATGCATATGTTTCCAATTAATGTAAAACCCTAATTCTACTCCTAAGTAAAATCTGTTGTGTCACTTTCTATTCTTGCTTTTCTTACTCCGAGTTTAGGTCATAATACCTAGAAAGAGAGGCTTAGTGTAAAAAAAAAATCATGGATCCAAAAAAGAACACCTAGAAAGCAACAATGGCTGATCCATCTACTTCGCCTTCAACAACAAGATGTGGAGAAGACATGAGTAAAAAATTTGTCGATCGAGATTCTAGAATTGGAGATACAATTTTGAAATGGAAAGACCCAACAAAGATCCAAAAAGATATTGAAGATAGAATGGCAACCGGGATTACTATGTCTTCTCTTGCCACTTTTGCTTTTCATTCGTTGCTTTACTGGTATGTTTACATTCCTGTGCACCCTTGTCCTGAATTAGTTAAAGCAATCGCAAATATTTATGATGAAAATAAAAAGGTGGTTAGAAATCAGAGTGGGAGAGTGTTTTTTGCTTTAAGCATAGATGCTTTTATTTTTGCTTTTGCTGCTAGGTATGTGCCTGCCCTTGAGCCCAAAGATTTCGACCCAGAAGACTAGGCAAAATATTTCATTCCTTCTGAGAAAATCAAGAATTTCCTCTATACACACCTGAGAAATCCACCTAGTGGAGGAAAGATGCTTAAAACTTCTATTCCCATAGCTGAATTCAAAAACCTAGAATTATTCTCCATATTGGCTATGGTGGCAGGATTAAAAATAGATGAAAAGGTTCATGGGTGGCAGATTGCTTTAGTCAATTGCCTATCTAACCCTAAGAATTATGACTCTGTAGTTATGGATAAAAGTGTTTGACCTTTTTTTTTACTGGCCAGGATATTTGTTTAGAGAAATTCATGAAGGGTTGTCTGCCATTAAGAGGGGGTCTTAGTTTTCTTTCTATTTTTCTTCCTATTTAGTATGGTTGTTCTTTTTATTTATGGCCAAGGAGCTAGCATTCATTTCAATTATTGATAAAGATGATAAATTAAGGATGTTACCAATGTATTAGTGGATCAATGTATTGTATAGAACCAAGTCATATTATGATTTCAATAGGGAATTTCTAGGTCCTGATTTGAAAATAATGTATGGAAAAATCAGAAGGTTAACTCCCAGAGCTAAAAAGGTCTTACAGAATAAACATGTTGAAGAGGGTGATTGGTTTATTCTCACCCAGGGAGTGGTTATTAGGATATATGGTTTTACTAGGAAACCATTCTTACTTCCACATTATGTTACTGATAAATTGTTTGCATTGGAATATGTAAGGCAAATTGAACATATTAATCTAAAATATGGCACTGGTATAGGTAAAACTGGTACCTGTACCATGCATTTCTAGTTTGAAGGTATTACAGTTTCTAAAGAGGTCAAAATAAGAAAATTTCTCAGACTCTAAGGGATTTGGGGTTGGTATAAATCCCTCAAAGATGGAAATATGATCCTATAAACCGATTTACAAAATGACAAGATATTCTGAACAAAATTCCATTGAAAGTGTACCATGCATCTGTTAGGCCGGATATTGAATCTTGTAGAAATAATTTTGAAGATGATCCATTAGAATGGCATGTGGAAAAAATGTCGCCATTGTCGCCTTGGCATGACTTTTACGAACATGTGTTGCATTTTGACCCAGGAAATAATGAGAAGCATGTGTTGAATGAAAATACCATTACTAGGATGTAGAAAAAGGGTGCAGATTGGATGATAGGAAAGATTCATGAATGGTGGACTATGAGGGTGCAAATGGACATGATTGATTCAAGATACCCTATAAAAAATGATCTTGATTTTTTTGATGCAATATGACCATTATCAAAATATTTGTTAGGAGTTTTCCTCGTCAAAATTCCTTGCAATGTTGGTGGTAGCAAAGAAACAAGTCCTAAGGCTATTAAAAAACAAAATGTTGAGTAGGGAACAGGTAAGCAAGTTGCAATTGAACAACCATTGGCTCAAGCATAGACCAAGTTGAGGATTTTAAATAAAAGGGCAACTACAAAAGTTTTCACAAAAGGGCAAGGAGAAACATATGGGAAAGTTGTCCAATTAATGTTAAAAATGAGATATGAAGGCAAAGGCCTAGGAAAAGAAGGATAAGGGATCACTGAGCCCTTTCAAGCCAAAATAAGGGGAAAACACCTGGCCTTAGGAGCTGATTCATCTTGAAGTAAAACTGTAACTTCTAAAATTGTTAAGTTTGTTCCCCTATCAAGCTCGGCTATAGAATATGATGAGGAACCTCTTTGGATTAAGAGGAAGAAGCTAAAGTTTATAGCATAAGTTAAAACAAAAAATGATAAAAGTGTTGAAGAAAACCCAGTTCGTGAGGAGATCACTCAAAATAATGATATTGATGATTTGGGAATTGCTCCAGACAACGAGCAAATTGCTCAGGATAGTGGGAATAACGTTTTAAATTTGGAGCTTAATGAACAAGAAAATATCCACATTGGGACTATGGATGATCCAAATGACTCTGCTCAGGAGGATCAAAATGTGTATATTTCTAAAGAAGTTATTGTAAAACAAGATAATGTAGAACATAAGAGAAGAAAGCCTACGGAAATTCCCCTAAATGTTAAAATTATAGATCTTGAAGAAGATACAGATGGTGAAAACATAATTGATAACAGAAATATAGAAGTTCCTAAACAAGGTGAGTATTTAGATCCGATGATGAGTGAAAGGGACCAAAACCACAGAGAAGGATATGAACATCAACAAGCACTTCAAAAGAACAAAGGTATGATTTCTCTTTCCCTACAACCTCTTCTCTCTACTTATTCATACAACGATTTTCCTTCCATTTCTTGTTCAAAGAAATATGTAATGTTCCCTTTGGATTTGTGTTTCTTTCCCCATAACCAACATTATTCTCTCAATTTTAATCTGAAGCTGATTCTGAGTTGGTCCCAAATCCATTCCTCTCTAGCGCTAGCATTCCAGCTATCAAATCCATACCCACTCCGAATGATGAGAGTCATCTACTCTTGCAAAATTGAGAAATTTGAGGAAAGCAAACAAAAATGCTTTAGACTGGTGGACATCTCATTCTACTGAGCATTCCAAATCCCCTACCTATATTCAAGAGATAATTTCCTTGGATCCTACCACAATGCATAGGAGTAAGGTAAAATTGACACTAGTTTCCCAGAAATCAAAGAGGGATATGACTATTGAAGATTATCAGGCAGAAGACACAGCTAAAGACATTATCCACTTACATAAGCTTAGGCCCATTTTGGGACTATTTATTTACATGGAGAATTCTTCAGAGAAAAGTTTGTCAAAGAACAAGAAGCAAAGAAAGAGTTAGAATCTATAGAAAAGGCCTTAAAATTAGAAGCAAAGAAATGGGAAGATAATTTTGGTGAAGCTGCTAATGAAGTAGTCACACTCAAAGAAAAACTGAAAGAGGCTGATGCACAAATTCATTCTTTAAATCTATAGGTTCAACAACTCCAGCAACAACTGATTGAAAAGAACATCCTGTCTAGTCTTTCAAAAGAAAAAGCCAAGGTAGTAAGGAAAGAGATGCTTGAAGAAGTATTGGCCTTGAGCCTTAAAGCGAGGCGTATGTTATTATAATTGGCCAAAGTGAAGGAAGTAATTGAAGTAGTTAGTGAAGAATTAAGAGCTTTAGTAAAATTTCTTCAAGAAATATCAAACGCGACCACAAAAATTCAAGTTTTATTAGAGAAGATTCCAGAGAGTGTTGCTGCTAAAATCCGTAGTGAAGCATGGTATCAAGCTAAAATTGTAGCTAAAAGTTTCTTTATGAGACTTAAACTGGTGACTCAGGGGGACAAGCTCCTTCAAGAATTGGAAGCTGAAGTAAAAGGATTAGGAAGCATTTAAATTTGGCTAATAAATGTGGACTCCTGTATTTATGGGATGATAATTCAAAAGTGTTGAGTGAAGATGCACCAACACTATCCCTTAAAGATTTCACAAAAGATGAGTCAGATATAGAGAATTAGGAAGAGCCTGTAGAGAAAATGTTGATATTCGTCATGATACATAACCTCACACATATTAATTCTTGCTTACAAGAATTGATTCTGAGAAACAAGATAGTGTCCCATGATAAAGTGGAAGAGTTGCAATACATATATCAACTGTTTATGGATTCTTTAGATCTTGAAGATGAATACTGGAAACGGGTTTGCCTTACCTACAATGAAGTGGTTGATACAATAGAAAAACTAAAGAAATCTAGACATAATAACCATAAGTAGCCAATAGAAGGAGGGACTAGCAACCAACCATAAATATATTTTTTTAATCATCTTGAGTTGTTAATGTATGTTTAGTAAAAAATCCATAAGCTGCAAAGGGTATCTTGTAAAGGTAATGATTTATTTTGCATGTCTTCTTGAATATTCTTTTCCAAAATTTTCCTCTCCTATATTATTTTATCTTTTAACTCCATTTCCCAATGGATGAAGGTCTTGGATTCTAATATTTTGCCAATAAAATTTCCTCGAAAGGTTCCAAGAATGTTAGTCTAAACAAGCTACCTTGATAGATAGCAGATTTTTGCAGAAGAAGACTAATGTTTTCATTTTTTAAGACACAAGGCATTTTTGTAGAGGAAGACCAAAATTGACTAAGGCATGAAGAAGGTTGCGATTTGACGACATGTCATATTTTTGCCACTATGAAGCTCAAAAATGCTAGAGAGCAAGAGAATATCGTGATTTCATGACATGCCAGGTTTTTGCCCATGAAGTATCTTGACAGAACCAAAAGGGAAAAAGTATCATGATTTCGTGACATGTCGGGTTTTCGCCAACAAAATAGCCAAAAAGATCCGAAATAGAAAAAGTATCATGATTTCATGACATGTCGGGTTTTTTCCAGCAAAACAGCCAGAAATATTCGAAAGAGAAAAAGTGTCGTGAATTCGTGACATGTCGGGTTTCACCAGCAAAACAGCTAGAAAGAGTCGAAAGAGAAAAAGTGTCGCGATTTCATGACATGTCTAGTTTTTGCCAGCAGAACAGCCATAAAGAGCCAGAGGAGAAAAAGTGTCGTGATTTCATGACCTGATGAGTTTTGTCGATATGAATATATTTAGTAATGAATAAGATGCCTCCAGGAGCCTGTGTTAGTAACTAGAAGTAGATAATATAAAATATCAATTCCTAGATTCCTGCTATTAGATTTTGTTTGCTAGAAGCCATGCAAAAGATATGGAAGCATGATTGTAGTCTGATTGCTTGTAATTGATTCTATATCAGAATGTACTAATTTTAATAAGATACTCACCATAGGGTATATATAAGGGTAAACGTACTTATAAAAGAGGTCAGATATTAGATGTTTACAATATTGAATGTGTGTACTTTGAATGCAAGAAATAAAATTATGCTTCTATTATCTTCTGATTTACAGTGTACAATTGTATGTACTTACACAAAACATAAATCATATTGTTGGAGTTGAAATATGATATATGCATGTGTTAGATAGATATCTAAATCACATTGAAAAATCTATGATTTCTACATGGAGATATAATAAATGCTTTAACAAGTAAAGTATATGTGTTCATCTTAGTTGTTGCTTAACCTGTGCCACAAGAAATATCTAGCCTTGGCTATATTTCCCTTCCTTTCAGCAATTATTTTTTCCCTTAAAACCATAGAAACAATTAAGGAACCAACCTCCTCTGGATATTAGATGGAAAGATACCAAGACCAATTCTGTCTACTCAATGTTGACAAAATCAAGGTGCAAATAACAACCACAAGCAGATTTTGTTCCAACAGAACCCTATAATATGATCAAGCTTCATTTTTCCATGTAAACTGATCTCCATTGTAATAAGGTCATGCTTGATTGGACTAATTTTTTGAAAATACACACTAATTTTTCTAATTTGTGGTGAGTTTCTTTACTCATGTTCAATGACTTAGGTGGCACTCCAACTTCCAATAGTGGGCTAATTCACAAAGAGATTTACTCGAAGAACCTCAACCGCTCCTTTTCTCAACGTTGCACCAACATTGGACCAATAAATAATCAAGTTCAAGACAATTCAAACCAAGATTTCATAGTCTCAAAAGGTCATATTCCCAATGGCAATATAGTTTGAATGTGGCTAAGCCTCATAGGATGGGAAAATGGTCTTACTTCCAATATTGTACATTGGAATCCAAAGCATATCCTCCCAGGGGTTATTGGTGGTAATGGTGATGATTGTCAACATTCTAGAAACATATTCTATGGCCCAATGCCCAATCAGAGTGAAGAACAAAGGATTATCATCACCAACTTTCAAAATATTCTTGGGGATACTCCCTCTCTGGGTAATCATTACCAAAAATGTAATGGGAATTCAAAAGCCTTATTGCCAACTTTGAAGTGCCTTTTAGATCTCAGTAATGGCAAGTCTTGGAAAACTTGACGTTTTCTATAGGATTTTTCCCATAAATCTAACATAGGCATCCTCATTTTCCCCATTGCTTGTGAAATAAACTTCCCTTATTTGGTATTCTTCCTCCCTGCTCATAGGTGCAGAGTGTTTCCCGTCCTATTTTTATCAATTCTCGGCATCAATCCTACTGGTTATTTCCCCATCCTCAATGATTTGCCTAGTATGAGTTTCGTTGAGCCTATCAAAGTTAAGTTTCATATCCTAGCTAAAATATTTTGACTGAGAGGAATTTTTTCCCTTCCTCCATTGGAATGTGCGGGGGCTAAATTTTCCTAGGAAAAGAAGGATTGTTAGAAATCTACTCGTAAAAGTAAAACTTGATATTGTTTGTCTTCAAGAATCTAAAATTGATACCAAAAAACTTGAGATTATTCAAAAAGAGGTATGGTCGAATGCTAAATGGATCATAAGCCTAGCACAAGGTACTTCTAGAGGTATTTGCATATTTTGGGATACAATGAATTTAGAAGGAACTTTAATTGATCAATAAGAGAGATTTTAAATAGTCAAATTGAAGAACACAAAAATAACTTTTGATGGTTAATGACAGGGGTTTATGCTCAAAATGATGATCGTGAGAGATTCCAATTGTGGAATAAGATATCTTTTCAAAGGAGTATTTTCATTAATTTACATTGAATGGTATTAGGTGACTTCAATATAGTCTTAACAATAGAGGACAAAAGTGGAGGGAGGATTAACATTACTCAAGGTATGCAATATTTTAATGGTTTTATGTAGAACAATAAGTTGATTGACTAGAATATATGTAAAGGTAAGTTTATGTGGATATATAGAAGTATGGGGGATAATCACATTCAAAGGTGCCTAGAAAAAGTTTTTATTTTTGATAGTTGGTTAAGTATAATCAATATTCATAGACTTACGTGTATACCCAAAATAGGATCAGATCACAATCTCCTTCTACTGGACATGGAAAATGAGGAAAATCAATGAGGGACACCTTTTAGGTATGAGCTCATGTGGACTATGCACCCAGAAATTACAAAAAAAAATAAAATCTTGGTGGCAGGGGGAGGTTCAAGGATCAGCTATGTACAAAGTTATCCAGAAATTGAAAAACACCAAGTATCAAATCAAAATTTGGAATAAAGAGGTTTTTGGTAGCATTAGTTTAATAAAACAACAACTTAAAAAGGATATTCAAGATATAGAGAAAATAGAGAGGGAAGGTAAAAAAATAGAGGCACAAAAGGGAAAAACAACTCCTCACGAAATATCATAATACCATTGCCCAAGAGAAAATTCACTAGAAACAGAAATCCAAAATATTGTGTTTCAAGGAAGGAGACAGAAACACTAAATTCTTCCATGTTTCAACTATGAAACATAGGAACAACAATAAAATACTCTACCTTATGGGGAATGTGGAATAAAGTATGAGGATTTAAATGATATTAAAAATATAGCCATTACTTTCCTTCAGAACCTTCTTAGCAAAGAAAAATAGAGTACAAAATGGAAATAGAAAGCATCATTAACAATGTTTCCAAAGGATTTCATGATAGCATGAATGCACATCTATTCAAGGTAATATCTAAGGAGGAAATTAAAAAATTTGTGTTCTCTATGGGAGCATCCAAGGCTCCGAGGTCGGATGGTTTCCCACAGGGTTTTTTCAACATCATTGGGATATCTTTGGAGAAGATGTAATCACTATAATCCAAGAAGCCCATGAATCTAGTAAGTTCTTGAAAGAATGGAATAATACATTCCTTTCATTGATTCCCAAGAAATATTGAGTTGATAAATTACAGGAATTTAGACCAATTAGCCTATGTAATACAATTTACAAATGTTTTACTAAATTTTTGGCCAATCAGTTGAAAAAATCATCGCATCACTCATTAATGAATATCAATGAGGTTATGTGGTAAGGAAGAAGATTACTGAAAGCATCATTGCCAATTATGAAACAACACACTCTCTTCAAATGAGGAAAGGGTCAGGCATGTTCGTTAAGCTGGACATGAACAAAACCTATGATAGGGTTTCCTAGTCTTTCTTAGATAAAATCATGGAGCGAATTGGTTTTAGTGAAAAATGGATGGCATGGGTTGGTATGTGTATTTCTAACCCCAAATTTTCAATATTGGTTAATGGACAATCAATTGGGTTCTTTCATTCTACCAAAGGAATTAGATAGGAAGATCCATTGTCTCCATATCCCTTTATCATTATGGTAGATGCCCTGGGAAGAACTTTGGAAATAAAGCAAAAGGATGATAATTTCAAAGGTCTAAAATATTCATCCATTGGTGAAGCTTTATCTCATCAAAAATTTGTGAAAAATACTTTCTTGCTTGGGGAAGCTATAGTGAAAGAAGCTTTGGAGTTTAAAAAAGTCCTTTATTCTTATGAAAAAGCTTCAGGTCAAAAAATAAATTATAAAAAAAAGCAGGATTATATTTTTTAACATGAAGGAAAGTAAAAGAGATCAAATTATTAAAGTGTTGGGTTGTAAGGAGGAAAAATTCCCTATCACCTATCTTGGTTTATCGTTGTTTATAAGCAAAATGAAATATGAACTTTGGAATCTAATTATTGATAAATTTAATAGAAAAATTTAAGGTTAGAAGGGATCTTTGTTATTCTCTATGAGGAAAGTACAACTTATTAAACACATGCTTCAAAGCCTACCTATTTACTTCATGTCTTTCCTAAGGATGTCAAGGAAAGTGGAAGAGACTATAAATATTACAAAAAAAAATCTTATGGGATGGCACTGAATGCAAAAAATGTATACATCTAGTAGCCTGGGATACCTATTACTAACATTTACAGAATGGGGATCTTGGATTGAGGAAGTTAAGAGATCAAATTAGAGACATTATAGCTAAACATGGTTGGAGGCTATGCACTATAGCATCATGGAAATGGGTTAGCATTTTCCAAAACAAATACTTGGAGGGAAAAAACCACTTTATCAGTTGTTCTAATCCTCCATGTGGGTCTATTTTTTGGAAAAATATTAACAACAGTAGGAACGTTCTATGGAAAGGACTAAAATTAAAAGTAGGAAAAAGGGAAAATAGACTTTTGAAAGGACCCTTGGATTCAAAATGAGCCTTTAGCAAACTACAAAAGGTTTAAAATATCAAATAACATTTAACTATAACCTATGGTAAGAAAATTAATGGTTACATTCATAGGGTGGGTGATTTTCAAGAGTGGAAAATCTTGCAAGAAGATATGCAAATACCAAGGGATAAATATTTGGAGAACCTTTTAAGGAGTTATTATTTAGGTAAAGGCTCAGAGGAGGATTGGATAATTTGGGAAAGAAACTAGCAAAGCCAATACCTAGTGAATGATAGGTATAGAGTATTAGGAAAAGTAACCTTAGATAAACCCAAGATTAAAATAATCTGAAAGTTAAACATCATCCCTAAGTGTAACAACCCAGGTCCTGCCCACCTGGTTGTGCAAACGAAAACCACCCTACTTGAATTTTTTTTGACATATCCTATAGTTAATATAATTTATCATTGAATACTTTGAATTTCACCCAATAGTTTACTAGTACGAGGTATGTAAAATTCTACATTTGATGTTTAGATCATTGCAGATGATCGCCCAAGTGGTCAAGACTGGCCAAGTCCCATGATGTTGTGCCTTTTGTGAGCTTATCCTCTCATCCCAAAATATCAAGTTCATGGTAGGCTTTTCTTTTCTAAGGCCCATTTCACCTAGAGGTTAGACGCATAAATTCCCCATGCCTAACATGAATTTTTAATGCGAGTAGCGTGTACATGCCTTATTCTATATGAGCTTCCACCTTCCATAGAATTCACATAGGGTCTTCCAATGCCCTGGCCTTTTATCGAGTGCTACTTGACTTGGCATGATTTACAATGAGACACCCCATTTCATCTCATCGTTGAGTAAATTCCTAATCATTCAAAAATCAAGTAACCCCTCACTATACTATTCAGGTGGCAGCCTAAGAGTGATTCCCATTTCATTCTCTTTTACCTCTTGTCTTGCCCCTTCCTGACAATAATGCAGCTGCCCTAAATCATAATGATTTTTATATTTTCCTAACTTATCCTACAAATTATTGATAATCCATATTTAATGCCTTCACCTACCCACTCCACAATAAATTTACTTGATGAAAATCTAGGTAATAGTGTAAATGGTTACAAAGAAGGTTTGGTTACAAAGGAGCTCTTTAAGAGAAGTTTTTAGAGTCTTTATAAAAAATTTCAGCAATTACCATGACTAGCCCTTTAATGTTTTCATTGCGTCACATGACTACTTTTACACAATATCACTTTTTCAATGATGAACACACACATATATATATATATATTTTAAACATTGCTATATATTAATATAAATGAATATCGACAGCTTCTTATTTATTCTTCTAGTGAAAGGACCGCTTTCACAATGACTAAAAAAATTCCTGTAACTTATGTATAATGTGTCCAAAAACATTTACTAATCTTCATTTTCAATGATATAAATAATTAGATTCTTAGCTTATTATCAATTATCACAACCACTTAAAATAAAAGGATATTTTCACTAAGATTAATATAAAAGAGGCTACTATTACTAAGCTTAAAATAAGAGAGGATATATAAAAATAATTTGACCAAACACGACAATGACCTAGTACCTAGCATTTATATAAGTGCTATGACGTTTATTGCATCGTTAATTTGACGAGGTGTCAAAGGCTAACCGTCATTAATGTTAACAAGTTTTCCTCTTCAATTTCTTATTTTGTTATATGCTCGGTTTTAGAATTTCTGGATGACAAAAGTTCAAAGGCTATATAAACAAAAGAAAAGAAACAATATAGATCTTACATCCTTGCTACAACCACAAGTTGACATGTCAGTTATATTCTAAGTTTTATGTTATAGACAAATGTTTAACCAACTTAAGTCATCGACGAATCCTTTTAGCAAGAGGATCATATGCAAGTTGGTAGTTTTATTAATGCCACACGGGTTAAATATCCACTCAATCAATGCCTACATTTTTATATGCAGTGTGATACTTGAAAGTACAAAATGGGAGAAACATATGTATTACTCGGCAAGGTCCAAATGATGACATTAAAAAAGTTGAACGACATTCACAAGACCAAATTAAAATATTTCTTTTTTAATTAAAATCAAAATATAACTATTCAATTCTTTGCTTCAACAATATTAACATATTAACAAGAGATATACTCAGAATTTCATTATCTGAAGTGGAGAAGTCCTTGGAAATATAAATAAAAAATAATTAAAATGAAGAAATGATGATGACGGTAATTTGATATTATCAAAGCTAAAAACTCTTGAAAATCAACTCAATATCACAACATATGCGCTACCATTTCTTCTCATTTGGGTTTTACTAGTATCCACTATATATAGTTCTTTTAAATGTTGCTTCTCAAAAAGGGATATTTTGGCTTTCACTTAAACTCATCTACTAACATTCACATCCAGGATGACGATAAAGCAAATGAAACAAGAAAGATACCTTCAAAAATTAAACATAGACTTGATATGTTGTCTCGAACGATCGACATAATTAAGATAACCTTCAAACGTCAGGTAGACATCCCTACACTTCAAAAAGAATGAAACTTACATCAAATTTGCCATAATTTGGTATGACTGTTACACATCTTGTACTAAGAGAAAATGGATAAAAGGAAAATTGGATTTGGAGACAGGCTGGCATCGTCCTCAACATAGCTGATCATATTACAATACAGGGATATTTCATCTGTGCAATCCCAATGATAATTCATCCATATTCTTTATAGCAATAGAATGGCTCATTGTGACTTAGTAAAAGAGGGGTCAGAGAGGTCTTCTAAATATTGGATGCAAACTAACCTACTATGCATACAAATATTGTAATATCATAGACATATACAGAGTTTATATTACCTTCAATTCATTCTTAAAAATTGCTATGATCTTAAGATAACCAACCAATTTCCCACTACATAGCAAAATCTTTTTTATAATGAAAGAAATATCTCAATAACTAAACAATATTAACTTAATTATTAAGATCAAAATATTAACAAATCTTCACACATCATGCCATTATATAATTACATAGAAAAATAACTTTTTAAACAATTCTTTTTTCTCTTCCTCTGAGTTGATAACCACCACTGCTATCCAAATTTTCCCCAAAATATGAAGATGACATTCTTAGGTTTTCCATACCATTAAATAAAAAAAAATGATAACAATGTATTCTACATCTGTATTATCCATGCAAGAATTCCGACCCGAATCTTGCCAAGTGGTTCATCATGATATTATCGTGCCATCTCATCATTTTTTATTTTATATATTAAATTTTATAGTTTATATATTATATATATATATATATATATATATATATATATATATATATGTTTCTTTTACTTTATTTATTTACTAATTAATATTACATTTTATAATTTTATTTATTTATGTATATAAATATATTTTTATATTTATATATTTTTAAAGAAATATTTTACTATAGCCCATAATAGAAATATGCAAAACCCTATAATGCAACTACATGTATGCATCTACATGGACCACTAGGTGAGTGTACAGCCAGCAGGGACCTTTGTTCCTAGCAACTGCAAATACCCCGCTGCTCAGCATATCCCCTTCTTACCTTTTTATCGATGCCCATATTTTCTCATCAGGAGGAGGTATTTCTTCTCAACCTGCTCTTTTCCTCTTCTAAAGACACATGTTCTTGCATCCACAAACAGATCAACAATATCTCGTCCTTGCAAACAAAGTAGGTATACTAAAATATAGATTTTGGAGGGATGTCATATACTCCCCCTCTAGGATTAAACACAGTCCCTGTGTTTATAATGCTCAGTAGAAACTTACATAGCTATATATTAATCATTAACATGTCAGGTAAACATACATTCATTCATAGCAGTAATATTATATCCTTCAAACAAAATATATCATTGTTCAAACAAAAATAAAAATTGTATAGTAGTAATATTATATCCTTCAAACAAAATATTTTTTTATATATCATTGTTCAAACAAAAATAGAAATTGTCTTTTCATAATAGCCACATCCTTCCATGTGGCATTGTTTTATGAATATTGGTCCCATTGGACCTTACATTGCTCAATATTATGTTTTACTAATTGCTTCATTCTTTATATAAGGATTTTTACTAGACGCACTTCAATGTGGAGGGGATCGACCATCCAAAAATGATCAACATTCCAAACATGAGAGGGATTTGAAATATATTTTTTGATAAGGGGCACATGGAATGTATCACGGATTTTGACAATATGGGTGGAAAGGCTAGCTTGTAGGTAACTGAGCTTATTTTATCAACAATAACAAAAGGTCCTACAAATCTAATACTGATCTTAGAGGATTTAATGGAGCTTTTGGTTGGTTTAACTCTCAAGAATACTTTGTCTCCCACAACAAATTTCCTTGGTGTTCTTTTGAGGTTCACATAGCTCTTTTGTCGATCTGAGGCTTCTTTAAGCCTCTGATAAATTTATTTAAGTTGCTCCTCCATTTCTTTAACTGTATCCGACTCGATCACTACCCGATCTCCTATATTACTCCATGCTAATAGTGTTCTGCATCTTCTTCCATACATAGCCTCAAATGGGGCCATGCCTAATGAGGCATGATAGCCATTGTTGTAGGTAAATTTTACTAGGAAAAGGTAGTCTTCCCACTTTTTCTGATGATCCATACAATACATCCGCAACATATCCTCTAAAACTTGGTTCACACATTCAATTTTTCCATACATTTCTAGGTGGTAGGTAGAACTAATGTTAAGTTTTATTTCCTATTCCCAATGTAATGCTTACCAAAACTTAGAAGTGAAATGACAATCCCTATATGATATGATTATTGTTAGAAAACCATGTAGTCGTACCACTTCCCTAGAAACAATTTGTGGGCCATAGTAGGAGCATCATCCTTAATGTTTCTAGGTATAAAGTGTGCTACTTTAGTTAGCTTATTGACCACCACCAGAATGGCGTCATATCTAAAATAGTTTTTGGGTAATCCAAAAAAGAAACCCATAGTAACAAATTGCCACTTATAAATTGGGATATCGTATGAATACAAGTGCCTAGCAAGGTGTAAATATTTTGCCTTCACTTTTTGACATTCCAAACTCTTTGCCTGGGTGCGTAGAGTAATGATCACAATGTGCCTCCTACAGTAGCATTTTTATTAAATTTTGGTCATTTGGAACAACCATTTTAATTCTGAAGAATAGAATATCCTTCCTAATTTTAAATTTCTTTGCTTTCTTGGATCCTTGCTAAATCAAATTACAACACTTTTGGGAGAATTCATTTTGAATCTGAAGTTCTCTTATTTGTTCAACTATTCTAGACTGACATTGAGATATATAAGCTATATGTCTTCTCCTACTTAAGGCATCTGCTAATTTATTCTCTTTCCCTTTTATGTATTCAATGCCAAAGTAATATTCTGTCAAAAATTCCATCCAACATCATTGTCTTGCATTTAGCATTGGATGTGTGAATATATATCTTAAAATCTGATGATCGGTCCTAAGCTCAAAAGGTTTGCCAAGTAAGTAATGCCACCACATTTTAAGTGCATGTACAATAGTTTCCAACTCCAAGTCATGTGTTGCATAGTTTAGTTCATGAGGACTCATAAGCTATTACACCTTCTTCTTACATGAGGACTCCACCTAATCCCTCAATGGAGGCATCGATACAAACTGTAAATGGTAGGTTGAAATCTAGTATTCTAAGGATAGGAGCAGTGGTTAATTTTTCTTTAAGACTTCTGAATGCCTCCTCACACTATGTCATCCATCTAAAAGCCTTCCCTTTCTTTTGAATATTAGTTATTGGATATGCCAATTTGGAAAAACCCTTAACAAAGCATTAGTAATACCCAACCATTCCCATAAAGCTTCACACCTCAATGACGTTTTTTGAAGTAGGCCAATCAATAATGGCTTCTATTTTCTTTGGATCAATAGATACTTCCTCAGTAGAAATCACATGTCCCAAATACTGCACTTGGGGAGTGTAAAACTCATATTTGAACAATTTACCATATAGTTTATTTTTCCTGAGTATTTCGAGAACAATCCTCATGTGCCGATTGTGCTCCTATTTGTTTTTTGAGTAGATCAATATATCATATAAAAATATGAATACAAACTAATCTAGTTGCTCTCAAAATACACTATTCATTAGATTCATAAAAGTTGTTGGGGCATTAGTTAACCCAAAAGGAAATGTTGTAAACTCATAATAGCCATATTTGGTTCAAAAAGCAGTTTTGTGGGTATCTTCTTTCCAAATCCTTAGTTGATGATAACTTGATCTATGATCAATTTTTGAGAAAATCCTGGCCCCTTTTAGTTGATCAAACAAATCATATATCCTGGATAGAGAGTACTTATTTTTTATTATCATCTTGTTGAGCATATGGTAATCAATGCATAGTCTTAATGACTCATATTTCTTTTTAACAAAAATAATTGGTGCACCCCATGGAGAGACACTAGGCTTAATATGTAATTTTTCTAATAAATATTATAGTTGAGTTTTGAGCTCCTATAATTCTATTGTTGTCATTCTATAAGGTGCTCGAGCTATAGGTGTTGCCCTAGGTAAGAGTTCAATTGAGAGTTCAAATTCTCTTTGAGGTGGAAAACCCGATAAGTCTTTCGGGAATACATCTCGAAAATCATTCGATATCCTATAAGTTTGAAAGAGGTTTGTACTAGCTTTGGTTTCCTCATTTTTTTGAGTTTGACTACATAGATCCTACTAACCTTTCTTACAACCCTTTTGACCTGTATAGCTGATAGAATATGGGGTTCCATTGATTCACATCCACAACAAACTTGAATCCTTTTTTTAGTATCATCAGTGAAATCTAACCATCTTTCCTCAACATTCATCAAGGCTTTGTGTGCTTTGAGCCAATCGATGCCTAATATTATATCAAATGTATGTAATGGAGCCACATACAGATGCCAACTTGTTTTTCCTTGAGGTAAAAATATTTGAGGGTCAAATAGACATTGGCTAATTGTATAGGTTTGCCTAAACTTGTACTCAACCTTCCATCTATTTGCCATAAATCCATGTTTTTTCGGTATGTCCCTCAATATGCTAATTGAAATAAAACTATCAGTTGCTCCAGAATCAATTAAGATGCATACATTTCTATCATGGATTTTATCATTTAATAGAAAATATGTTGCTTGGCCATCTAGTTTGGAGTTACCTATACCTGCATAAATTTTATGGGTAGGCTCTTCTAGTTCCTTTCTTTTATCTACCCTCAAAGGATATTTATCAGCATAATACGCTTCTCAATAGATATAACATTTGTATCAGGGTGTTTTTTTCCTTTTATTCCCATCATTGTGTTCCTGAGTGACTACTCCTAGTGTAGGAGTTCTTTGATCATTTTGATCCCTTAAACTTCTCTTATCTTGGTTACCCCAATTGTTTTGATTGCCTTTGTTCCCTTGAAATCTAGTTTTGTTTTTATCAAAACTGGTTCTATCTCGATTTCTATTTCTTTTATTCCATTTCTTTTTCTATTTTTTTGCGTTGAAATTCTTCTTCTTCTACGATTATTATTTTTTAGAGGTTTTTTGGTAGTAAGCCTTCTTGGCCTTCTGGTTAGCTTCTTCTTGGCAAGCTAAATCACATGCAATAGTAATATATTTGGGCTTCACCAAGAGAATCAAATATCCAATCTTTGGATGCAATCCTAAGAGGAACTTTTACACTTTAATATTTATTCGTTGTTCATATTCAGGTATGTATTTAAGTAACTACAAAAATTGTTGGTGATACTCATTCACCATCATGTTCCCTTGAGTTTGTATTGAGAATTCAATGATTTTCTTAAGATAGAATTGTGGTGTCAAAAATATGTCCTTAAATTATTTTAAAAATATATCCCAGTAGACATCGACAACTTCCACATTATTAGTTTTTCTATAAGTATCCCATCAATCAACAACTGCTCCCGTTAAATAGAATATTGCCCATGAATATTTTGATTTGGAAGTAAGTGATCTGACGATAAAATATGCTTCCACTCCATTCAACCATATTTCTGCCTCTTCTCTATCACCTTTACCATTAAACTTGGTTATATAAAATTTCCTCATATCCTTGGTTAGTTCAGTACCAACCTATTTCATTTTGGGGTCTACATGTGTTTCCTCTTCTGTTATCACCGATTCCTTTCCTTTAGATAAGTTCTCTATTATTTTTTGCTACTATGTAATCATCTCTTGTTGCTAAACCAACTGAGCCTTATGCTATTCCATATGTTCCATCATCTAGGTTTTTTTCTATTCCATATGCTCAGCCATTTGGGATAATTGTTGGTCCATATGCTCCTTTTGTTGACCTATCTGTTCTTGCATTAATTGTATCATTTTGACCATCTTATCTTCTTTTTGAGTAGGTACTTTTTCTATTTTGACCATTCGAGAAGGTTCTTGAGTCTCTTCTGTAGTTCTCGTCCTCACAATTCTTCAGAGGACCCTTATGGGATTATTAGTCAACCCTTCTCGCTAAACCATTGTAGGTATTTTTGAGTATCTTGCTCTCATTTCGAATGCCATTTCCTGTTAGAAAAGAGATATGTTGATTGTTTTTGGTTTAGGCTTTCCTAATATTTGATTAGTACAAGATTTTCCAAAGTTTCTAGCCTAGGGGTTCACAACCTAGGGCTCTAATACCAACTGTAACAACCTAGGTCCTACCCACCTGGTTGTCCAAACTAAAACCACCCTACTTGAAATTTTTTTGACATATCCTATAATTAATATAATTCATCATCGAATACTTTGAAGTTCACCCAATATTTTACTAGTACAAGGTATGTAAAATTCCACATTGGATGTTTATATCATTGTAGGAAATCACCCATGTGGTCAAGAATGGTTAGGTCCTATGATGTGGTGCTTTTTGTGAGCTTATCCTCTCATCCTGAGATCCTAAGTTCATGGTAGGGGTTTCTCCTCTAGGGCCCATTTCACCTAGAGGTTATATGCATAAATGTTCTATTCCTAACATGAATTTTTAGTGCAAGGAGTAGTGTGTACATACCTTGTGCTAGATGAGCTTCCACCTTCCCTAGAATTCATCTAGGGTCTGCCAATACCCTAGATTTTGATCGAGTGCTACTTGACTTGGCACGATTGACAATGAGACATCGCATTCCATCTCATTGTTAAGTAAATTTCTAATAGTTTAAGAATCAAGTAAACCCTCACTGTACTATTCAAGTTGTAGCCTAAGAGCAACATCCATTTCATCCTCTTTTACCTCCCATATTGCCCCTTCCCGACAAGAATGCAAATATCCTGAATCACAATGATTGTCCTACCCATAATCACTTGTTTTGGGTGGATTCACAATGATTGTCCTACCCACAATCACTAATATTGGAAACTACTGCACAATAAAGTTTTCTTATGAAAATCTATGGAATAGTGTAAATGGTTACAAAGAATCTCTAGTTACAAAGGAGCTCTTTAAGAGAGGTTTTTAGAGTCTTTATAAAAAATGTCAGCAGTACCATAACTAGCCCTTTAATGTTTTCATTGTGTCATATGACTACTTTTATACAATATCACTTTTTTCAATGATGAAAAACATATATATATATATATATATATTAAACATTGTTATCTATTAATGTAAATGAATATCAACAAGTTCTTATTTATTCTTCTAGTGAAAGGATCACATTTACAATGACTAAAAAAAATATTGTAACTTATGTATAATGTGTCCAAAAACATTTACTAATATTTATTTTTAATGATATAATTAATTAGATGCTTGGATTATTATCAATTATCACAACCACTTAAAATAAAAGGTTGTTTTTGCTAATATTAATATAAAAGAGGCTATTATTACTAAGCTTAAAATAAGAGAAGATATATAAAAATACTTTTACCAAACACGACAATGACCTAGTACCTGACATTTATATATAGGTGCTATGACGTTTATTGCATCATTTATTTGATGGGGTTTCCAAGGCTAACCATCATAAATGGTAACATGTTTTCCTCTTCGATTTCCCTTTTGTTATATGCTTAGTGTTAGAATGTCCGAACGTTAGAATTTTAGAGGCTCTATGAACAAAAGAAAAGAAACAAACCAGATTTTACATCCTCGCTAAAGCCACAAGTTGACATGTTGGTTATATTCTAAGTTTTATGTTATAGACAAACGTTTAACCAACTCAAGCCATCGAAAAATCCTTTTAACAAGAGGATCATAAGCAACATGGTGGTTTTATTAATGTCGCATGGGGTAAAGATCCACTAAATCAATACCTATGTTTTTATACACAACATGCTACTTGATAGTACAAAATGGGAGAAACAGATGTATTACTTGGCAAGGTTCAAATGATGACATTAAAAAAATTGAATGACATCCGCAAGACCAAATTAAAACATTCTTTTTTTAATAAAATTAAAAGATAACTAATCATTGCTTTGCTTCCACGATATTCATAACATAACAATAGATATACTCATAATTTCATTATCTGAAGTCGATAAGTCCTTGGAAATATAAATTAAAAATAATTAAAATGAAGAAATGATGTTGACGGTAATTTGATATTATCAAAGCTAAAAAATCTTGAAAATCAACTCAATATCACAACATATGCTCTACCATTTCTTCTCATTTGGGTTTTACTAGTATGCACTCTATATAGTTCTTTTGAATGTCGCTTGGAAAATAATATTTGCAAGGGAGATACTGGATTTAACTTAATCTCATAAACTAACATTCACATCCAGGATGACGATAAAGTGAATGAAACAATAAAGATACCTTCAAACATTAAATATAGATTTGATATGTCATCTCGAACAATCGATATAATTAAGATAACCTTCCAAAATTAGGCAGACATCCCAACGCTTAAAATAAAATGAAACTTACACCAAATTTATCATAATTTGGTATGACAATTACACATCTTGTAATCATACCAAATGGCTAAAAGAAAACTTGGATTTGGAGACAGGCTAACATTATCCTCAACACAGTCGGTCATACTGCGACACAAGAATATTCCGTATGTGTAGCCCCAATGATAATTCATCTTTCTTTATGGCAATATAATAGCTCATCGTGACTTAGTAAAAGAGGGATCAAATAGGCCTTCTAAATATTGGATGCAAACTAATCTACTATGCATACAAAATATTACAATATCACATACAAAATATTACAATATCACAAGCATATGCAGTGTTTATATTACCTTATATTGCATACAAATAACATTGCTTTGATCTTAAGATAACCAACCAATTTCCTACTACACAACAAACTCTTTTCTTATAATGAAAGAAATATCTCAACAACTAAACAATATTAAATTAATTCTTAAGAGAAAAACATTAACAAATATTCACACAACATGCCATTAAATAATTACACAGAAAGCTAACATTTTTAAACAATTCTCTTTTCTCTTCCTCTGATTTGATAACCACCGCCGCTATCCAAATTTTCCCCAAAAGATGAATATGATGTTCCCAGGATTTCCATACCATTAAATAAAATAAAATGGTAACACTGTGTTCTACATCTGTAATATCCATGCAAGAATTTCAACCTAAAGCTTGCCAAGTGTTTCATCATGATCTTGTCATGCCATCTCATAATGTTTTATTTTATATATTTAATTTTATATTTTTTGTATATATATATATATATGTTGCTTTTACTTTGTTTATTTACTAATTAATATTCCATTTTATAATTTTATTTATTTATATATACATATATTTTTATATTTTATTATTATTATTTTTTTGAAAAGAAATATTTTATTATAGCTCATAATCGAAACATGTAAAACCTTGTAATGCAACTACATGTATGCATCTACATGGATCGTTGGGTAGGTGTACTTCCAACAGGGACATTTATCCCTAGCAACTGCAAATACCCTACTGCTCATAATATCCCCTTCTTACCTTTTTACCGGTGCCCATATTTTCTCATTAGGAGGAGGTATTTCTTCTTGATCTGCTCTTTTACTCTTTTGAAAACACCTGTTTTTGCATCCACAAATAGATCAGTAGTACCTCATCCTTGCAAACAAAGTAGGCATACTAAAAGGTAGACTTTGGAGGGATGTTACACTAAGGTTGCTATGTTTTTTTGTACTGTCATTCTCAATAAGATCCTCACGAAATACAATATGTTCAAAAGAGGTATTTTGATTCCAATTGCTTGTGTGTTGTGTAAAAAAAAGGATGAATGCATGGACCACCTTTTTTGAACTTGTGTTCTTTTTTAGATATCCTAAATATGTTATTGAGATAAATTAATGTTGCTTGGATCATTCCAGATTCTATAATCAAGATTTGGGAATAGTGGCACTTAATAAGCAGTATTTTTTGACAAAAATACATTCCACATATTTGTTGGGAGATTTGGTTGGAAATAACTAGACGAGTGTTCAAAAATAAAACGAAAGGAATAATTGGAGATTATGCCAAGATAAGAACAACCCTCTTGGAGGGTTGTATTAAAAACATTATCTGCTAGAAAAATATTGTAATGATCCTCTCTAGAGAAAAATATATCTTAAATATGGAAAAATCAATAAGGTGAGACTAGATACTAGATGGGAATATCCTCACAAATATTGGGTAAAAATTAACTTTGATGGGGCTGTGAAAGGTAATTTGGGTCATGCTGGTGGTGGGGGACTCATCAAGAATGATAGAGGTTAGGTAATGGCTACATATGTTGATGATATAGGAATTACCACTAATTACCAAGTTGAAGCAAGGGCGATGCTTACAGGCCTCTGAATTGCTATGAATTTGGGTTTTAGGAGAATTATTCTCAAGAGGGATTCCAAGAATATTATAACTTCCCTTTAAAATGGGGAGCTAAATAATTCTAGCATTTTCCAAATAATTATAGATGCGAGGACTATTTTGGAAAACCTAGAAGAAAGTTGAATTAAACATATTTATAGAGAGGGAAACAAAGCTACCAATAAAATGGTGAATATGGCGGTTAGATTTGAGAATTTCAAGGTCTAGTCATACATACCCATGAAATTGAAAGAGATTATAAGAATTGATAATGAAGCTAGTAAATAAAGAGGGCAGAACAAATCAAAATACTTATTGGGATCATGCGATAAAGGATTTGAGCACACTAAATTACATTGCTATCAGTTGTTTCTTTATAAATCATGTGAAGCACTAAGCACTACATAAGCCTTGTCAAATAGGAGGATAGCAGGATGGATTTTTTTTAGCTTCTCCATAAGCAGGTTTAGCCTAGGTTTTTTTGTTTTACCAAGATAAGACTATCTTGCATTTGTCTGATCTTCTCTTCTATTTTTCCTGTACATATTTCAAGCTCTTTGTAAAGGGTTGAGGATCTCCAACCCCTTTTTTTTATTAATACCCAAAAAAAAATTATTAAAGGAATAGTCTTTCTTCAGTGGAATTATGATGTTCTTTTGAAAGAGTTGATGATGAAATTAATGACTTTATGGAAAGACTAGTCCATGGTTGGAATATGAGTAGTCTAGTTTGATTTATATTATTATCCTTAGATGAATTGAGGAAATATTTTGTATTACAAAATATGAATAAAGGATTGGGCATGGAGCCCAATATATATAGGAACTTATGGAGGTTCCATTGTTATTATATTTGAGAAAAATACCTAAGAGGGGGTTCTTAAGTATATAGATAGAAAATTGAATTTGGATTTCATTCGAGAGAATTATAGGGTTTCCTCATTGTTTGTAAAATAAATTATAAAATTATTTATGGGGACATAAGAATTATGGGTTTCTTATGTAATTATATTGGAATTAGTGTTTGGTAAAAAGGAATAATGAGATTCCTTGTATAGATGTATTGAATACTGAAGAACACAAGCTTATACTCGAGAGGGGGGTGAACAGTATAAGACCACTTTTTACTTTTCTTTCCAAATCAATATTATGCAATGTATAGATAGCAATATCAACAGCAGTAATCAAAGCAATGCACAAATCACCACACACAATAGAGACACCACAATTTACGTGGTTCACCCAATGTGGGCTACTCCACGGAGAAAATATTTCACTAAAATTTTCTCAATCAATACTCTTGGGAATCCTTTCCCTATTACAATGTTTATGGACCTCTATCCAAAGGAGATACCAATCCCCTAAATCAAGTTCATGGATCTCTATCCATAGGAGAACTCCTTCTCCTCTACTTTGGCTGGTGATCCTCTAGAAGACTACTGCCTCCACTACACTGGCTTGTGGATCTCTCTCCACTGAAGACTCTTGTCCCCACTCAGAAGACCTATCCTCACTGCCCTGGTTGATGGATCTCTATCCACTAGAGACTACTGTCCTCTCTGCTCTATCACCTCCAAAGCTCTGTCTCAAATCTGCACTAAACACAGTCCTTCGATCTAGCACAAATCTACTCAACAAGTCCACTCAGAACTTGCTCAAATATTCTCAACAAGTCCACTCAAAACTTGCTCAAATATGCTCAACAAGTCCACTCAAAACTTGCTCAAATCTGCTCAACAAGTCCACTTAGAACTTGCTCAAATCTGCTCAACAAGCTCACTCAGAACTTGCTCAAATATTCTCAACAAGTCCACTCAGAAACTTCTCAAATATACTCAACAAGCTCACTCAGAACTTTCTCAAATCTACTCAACAAGCTCACTCAGAACTTGTCCAAATCTGCTCAACAAGTTCACTCAAAACTTATCCAAATCTTCTCAACAAGTTCACTCATAACTTTCTCAAATCTACTCAATAAGTTCACACAGAACTTAACCAAATCTGCTCAATAAGTTCACATAGAACTTAACCAAATATGTATTGTAAGCTTCCACAAAAATCTCACACAAAATCAGTCCACAAGTCTTCTCAAAGACTTGCCTCAAATCTGCTTAACAAGTCCACACAGAACTTGTCCAATCTCATAGAAACATAAAGAGAATTGTTAGAGACTCAATATGTTCTACACTCAATGCTCAATCAACTCAAATCAGAATATAGAATAGTTTGTCTTATGGAACTTGAACAATCACTTCATACAACCACTTGACTAGGCTCAACCAACTCTACTCAACCAATCACTTAATGAAACACCCCTTTCTCACAAACCCTAGTCCAAGCATATAACCACCAACTCAAAATGTTTCCAACAATGCTCAACAACAAATCTCACATAACAATGATACTCATGTTCTTTTCAAACCCTAGTTCAAGTTCTTTGCATAACAACTCTCTTCAACAACAATGCTTATAAAACAATCTTCACATAACAATGATACTCATGATCTTTGCAAAACCCTAACTCAAGTTCTTCACACAACCAATGGCTTCAACAACTATGCTTATCAAACAAGGTTTTAACCACACTTCTTTATTCTAGAAAACCTTGAAGCAATTACTCAAACACACTCAAAAGGAAACCCTAATCAAGTCCTTTTCACTCCAAACTTATTTTATAGAAATTAACCAATCAACTCAACCAAGGAAAAATTTGCCCATACCTTTTGCTTGACAAGGAGTAGACCACACAAATCTGCCACACTCACAATCACTTCTTTGCCAATCTCAAGAAAGGTTAGAAGATAATAATTTTCTCAATGAATCACAATACAAAATGATATCAAACAAAATACACCTTATCACTCCAACTTTAAAATAATATCCAACACCTTCATAATAATCTCTTTGGCAAAAGTCCCTTTAAAAATAAAATCAACACTCTTAAAGTCTTACTCCTCCAATATGCAAATATAATAATTAAGACTTTATTTAAAAATAAAATCAAACTCCTTATAACTCCAAATTTTATTAAAAACAATTTCCAACAAACACCAATTTTCAACTAGCAACCCTTTCAACTATTTCCAACTAGCAACCCCTTTTAACTCCCAACTTTAGGCAATATTAAAAATAATAAAAATTTAATTACCTTACCTTTGGAGGGATTCGAACCCTCAACGCAGCCCATGACCAACGCCTTAGCCATGGCTCCAACCACCGTGCGAGCTACGCGCTCGCTTGGAGTGTGGGAAGCACCACGTGCTTCAAAAGTATCCCCGCCTTGCATTTTGCAAAATGTGCACCTCACCTTTGGTGCCTTCAACCCAACACAACTTCCAAGCACAACCGTTGCATTTCAAATGTTGGTCTCCTTGCGTCCAAGCACTCTAGCCACTACCCTCTTGCCACTAGGCCACGCTGCCCGGATGGCTTCCAACTGATCTGCGCCTTTCCTTTTATTTCTATTCGTTGGCATACACAAACATGAATTTCATAGTCTTTTTCATGAGCTCCAATTCACATGCAATTTTTTCATTCGAGCAAGGATAAAAATTAATGCCCCTTGGGCATGGTTTATATAATAATTTCCACCTTTGTTTGAATACGTTCTTCAATTTTCTTTAAACCCATGTGACTTCGCTTCAATTTATTCCAACTATAGAACATGGGCATTAATTTATAATTTATTTAAATTCTTTTGAATTTAAATATTATAAATTAATTCTTTTAGAAACCTTTGGGCTTATTAAGTCCTTCTCATTGCATAACTTGGTATAAGTAACATTTATTTATAAAATTTAAATTCACATTGAATTTAAATAATTTATAAAATAAATATTATATCTCCTTTTTAACTTTGCAATAAGCCTCCTTAGGTTTTTATGAAACACCTTTTAAACTAAGCTTCCATATAAAATTAAAATATTATGGAGCCCTTTTGCCTTTAACTTCTGCACTGATTCTCTTGACCTTTGGCGTTATTTGAAGCTTCTTCCTGGATATCAAATGACAACCTTGACAACTTTATTTCTTGACGAAGTCCTTGACATTAATGATGACTTCATCCGGTGACATCAATGACAACTTTGACTTAGGGACTCAAAATGTCCAACAATCTCCCCCTTTGTCATTGATGGCAACCCAAAATATTTTTACCAAAAACTTGACTTCTTTTTGTCCTGCTCCCCTGGGACATTGCTCCCCTGGCTCAATGCTCTCTTCAAGTATCAAGTCTCTCCCCCTTACTCAAATCTCTCCCCCTTTGACATCAATGGCAAAGGGTCACCTTTGGGGCTCGAGGCTAAGAATGAGCCTCTTAGCTTAGCCCCTCCCCCACCTCCTTTTGAGGTGGTTAATTTTGGGGTGGGAGTATTTCTACTCCTAGAAAGCACTGTTCTTTACCTTTATCCTCTTTTCTTCTTATCTGAATTTTTTGATTCCTTTGACTATTTCTATCCATGTCCATGTTCCTATCCATGTCTACATTCATGTTCTTATTCTTGTTCCTGTTCATATCCATGTTCATATTCCTGTTCCTATTCATGTTCATATCCATGTTCATGTTTCTATTCCTGTCTAGAATGTCTGCTCTACACCACTTTGTTGTGTGACCATCATTATTGCACTTATAACACTTAATGTTATTATTCCTTGGAGGTGCAAATGTCTTAGGATTTCTCCTAGTGAAGCCATATCCTCTTCTATCATGAACCCTACAATTCATTGCCTTGTGACCAAACTGATTACATGAGTAACAATACCCATGGAAAAGTTATCTATTCCCATATTCCTGTCTTTCATGTGTCCTGCACTGTGAAGCCATGTGCCCAAACCTGTGACATGAAAAGCATCTTCCATTGAAGTTTCCTTGTCTTGACCTCATTGGTCTCTTAGTCTCTCTTGACCTATTATGATTGTTGTTCCATTTGTATCTTCTTTGTGCATTGTTCCTATCTTTGTTGAACTCTCTATTGTCCAACTCATCCTCAGATGTCTCACTTTATTTTACACTATCTTCTTCTGAAGTATCTTCATCTAAAGTTTCTTCTCCTCCAAAACTTGAAGTTGACTCTCCTTCCCATTTCTTTTGAACCTGTTCAAATCCAAGACCTGTTTTCCTTGATGTAGTCTTTTGTGTCTTGATGAACTTATCCAAGTTCTTTGAGCTATTTTTAAATCCTTTCATCTTGATCTTGGAGTCCTCTAAATCTTCTTTTAGTAGTGCCACTTCTTGTGCTAACTTCTCACATTCCAAGATCTTTGCTTCTAACTTATCTTTGAACCTCTTTGCCTTAGCCTTTGATTTTTCTAAATCCTCTATGAGCAATCTTCTCTCTTCATCACATTCTTGAAACTGAATTTCAAGTTTAGAGTGTTGCTTTCTTACCTTCTTTACCATGTCAAGGGCATAGATAAGTTCTCCCTTGAGATCATAACCATCATTTTTTGAATATTCCTCTATTTGTTTACCTTTGTCCACATCTTTATTTTCTGTTGGCTTGTCTTCTATAGGATCACTTACTTCTTCTTCTAATGCCATTAGAATATTTTCATCTAGTCCTTCAAGTGCATTCTCATATTCATCATCACTGAAACTATAACCATCCCTTGTACAATCATCTTCAAGATGTCCAAAGTTACCACATCTAAAACACTTGAGAATTACTAGAGTCCTTTTCTTAACTTGCTCTTTTTCTTCAATCATAAATAGGACTTCATCTCTATCATTGTCTGAAAAACTAGCATCACTATCACTTGAGTACTTACTTGCCTTATCTGCATAGTAGCTCCTCTTTTGCCTTTGGAAGAACTTCTTTCCTTGTCTACTTTGTCCATCCTTGATTTTCTTTTGATGCCTATATCTTTCTGATTCCATGTACCTGTGATCCTATTTTTCTTCACCATTGTTGTTCTTGGGTTCTTGAAAATCTGTTGCAAAATATCCATACTTTCCACAATTGAAACACTTAATAGATCTTAGATCTCTGGATCTTCTAGAATCTTTATCTCTTCTACCATAATTAGCTTCTTCATCACTAGATGACTCATTGCTTGATTCTGACTTCTTACCCTTTGTCTTCTTGATTGCTTTGAATGTTGCTTCCTTCTAGGGAATAGGATCTTTTGTTCTTATCTCAAAAGTTGTAAGCATACCAAGCAACTTATCTCTTGTCAAAGTATCACCATCCATTGATACTTCTATAGCAGAAACCTGTTCACTGAATCTTTTTGGAAGAGTTCTTAAGACTTTATCACAAACATCTGATTCATCAATCTTCATTCCAAGTCCTTGCATATCATTAACAACCTCATCAATTCGAATTAGATAAGCACTAATATTTTCCTCATCATTCATTCTTAATGCTTCAAATTGTCCTTTGAGATTTTGTATCTTTGCTTTCTTGACACTTTTATCTCCTTCATATATACTTTGCAATTTATCCCACATTTCTTTTGCAGTTCTACAATGCATAACTTTCATAGACTCTGTTCTACGCAAACCTCTCACAAGTGCATTCATTGCTTTTGAATTATAGTGTTGTAGAAGCTTACCTTCCTTATCTGTAGGAGGATTGACTAAGGGATCATATCCAAATTCCACTAATTCCCAAACTTCATTGCCAAGTGCCATTAGGTAGATCCTCATCATCATACTCCAATACATATAGTCACTTCCATCAAATACTAGTGCTGAATTATTTGAGGACACCTCCTTAGGATCCATTGTGTTCTTGTTAGATTTTCCTTCAAGCTGTTAAACTCTTATGAAGGAACCCGCTCTGATACCAATTGAAGAACACAAGCTTATACTGAGAGGGGGGTGAACAGTATAAGACCACTTTTTACTTTTCTTTCCAAATCAATATTATGCAATGTATAGATAGCAATATCAATAGCAGTAATCAAAGCAATGCACAAATCATCACACACAATAGAGACACCACAATTTACGTGGTTCACCCAATGTGGGCTACTCCACGGAGAAAATATTTCACTAAAATTTTCTCAATCAATATCTTGGGAATCCTTTCCCTATTACAATGTTTATGGACCTCTATCCAAAGGAGATACTAATCCCCTAAATCAAGTTCATGGATCTCTATCCATAGGAGAACTCCTTCTCCTCTACTCTAGTTGGTGATCCTCTAGAAGACTACTACCTCCACTACATTGGCTTGTGGATCTCTCTCCACTGAAGACTCTTGTCCCCACTCAGAAGACCTATCCTCACTACCCTGGCTGATGGATCTCTATCCACTAGAGACTACTATCCTCTCTACTCTATCACCTCCAAATCTCTATCTCAAATATACACTAAACACAATCCTTTGGTCTAGCACAAATATACTCAACAAGTCCACTCAAAACTTGCTCAAATATTCTCAACAAGTCCACTCAAAACTTGCTCAAATATGCTCAACAAGTCCACTCAAAACTTGCTCAAATATTCTCAATAAGTCCACTCAGAACTTGCTCAAATATGCTCAACAAGTCCACTCAGAACTTGCTCAAATATACTCAACAAGTCCACTCAAAACTTGCTCAAATATACTCAACAAGTCCACTCAACTTTTCAAATCTCTCAACAAGTCCACAACTTCCAAATCTCTCAACAACCCAAACTTTCAATTCTCAACAAGTTCACTCAGAACTTATCCAAATCTTCTCAATAAGTTCACTCATAACTTGTCCAAATCTACTCAATAAGTTCACACAGAACTTAACCAAATCTATATTGTAAGCTTCCACAAAAAGCTCACACAAAATCAGTCCACAAGTCTTCTCAAAGACTTGCCTCAAATCTGCTTAACAAGTCCACACAGAACTTGTCCAATCTCATAGAAACATAAAGAGAATTGTTAGAGACTCAATATGTTCTACACTCAATGCTCAATCAACTCAAATCAGAATATAGAATAGTTTATCTTATGGAACTTGAACAATCACTTCATACAACCACTTGACTAGGCTCAACCAACTCTACTCAACCAATCACTTAATGAAACACCCCTTTCTCACAAACCCTAGTCCAAGCATATAACCACCAACTCAAAATATTTCCAACAATGCTCAACAACAAATCTCACATAACAATGATACTCATGTTCTTTTCAAACCCTAGTTCAAGTTCTTTGCATAACAACTCTCTTCAACAACAATGCTTATAAAACAATCTTCACATAACAATGATACTCATGATCTTTTGCAAAACCCTAACTCAAGTTCTTCACACAACCAATGGCTTCAACAACTATGCTTATAAAACAAGGTTTTAACCACACTTCTTTATTCCAAAAAACCTTGAAGCAATTACTCAAACACACTCAAAAGGAAACCCTAATCAAGTCCTTTTCACTCCAAACTTATTTTCCAAAAATTAACCAATCAACTCAACCAAGGAAGAATTTGCCCATACCTTTTGCTTGACAAGGAGTAGACCACACAAATCTGCCACACTCACAATCACTTCTTTGCCAATCTCAAGAAAGGTTAGAAGATAATAATTTTCTCAATGAATCACAATACAAAATGATATCAAACAAAATACACCTTATCACTCCAACTTTAAAATAATATCCAACACCTTCATAATAATCTCTTTGGCAAAAGTCCCTTTAAAAATAAAATCAACACTCTTAAAGTCTTACTCCTCCAATATGCAAATATAATAATTAAGACTTTATTTAAAAATAAAATCAAACTCCTTATAACTCCAAATTTTATTAAAAATAATTTCCAACAAACACCAATTTTCAACTAGCAACCCTTTCAACTATTTCCAACTAGCAACCCCTTTTAACTCCCAACTTTAGGCAATATTAAAAATAATCAAAATTTAATTACCTTACCTTTGGAGGGATTCGAACCCTCAACGCAGCCCATGACCAATGCCTTAGCCGTGGCTCCAACCGTCGCACGAGCTACGCGCTCGCTTGGAGTGTGGGAAGCACCACGTGCTTCAAAAGTATCCTCGCCTTGCATTTTGCAAAATGTGCACCTCGCCTTTGGCGCCTTCAACCCAACACAACTGCCAAGCACAACCATCGCATTTTGAACGCTGGTCTCCTTGCGTCCAAGCACTCTAGCCACTGCCCTCTTGCCACTAGGCCATGCTGCCCGGATGGCTTCCAACTGATCTATGCCTTTCCTTTTATTTCTATTCGTTGGCATACACAAACACGAATTTCGTAGTCTTTTTCACGAGCTCCAATTCACATGCAATTTTTTCGTTCGAGCAAGGATGAAAAATTAATGCCCCTTGGGCATGGTTTATATAATAATTTCCACCTTTGTTTGAATACGTCGGTGCTTCAAATTTTCTTTAAACCACGTGACGTCGGCGCTTCGAATTTCTTCCAACTATAGAACGTGGGCGCTTTAGACTTTATTAATTTATAATTTATTTAAATTCTTTTGAATTTAAATATTATAAATTAATTCTTTTAGAAACCTTTGGGCTTATTAAGTCCTTCTCATTGCATAACTTGGTATAAGTAACATTTATTTATAAAATTTAAATTCACATTGAATTTAAATAATTTATAAAATAAATATTATATCTCCTTTTTAACTTTGCAATAAGCCTCCTTAGGTTTTTATGAAACACCTTTTAAACTAAGCTTCCATATAAAATTAAAATATTATGGAGCCCTTTTGCCTTTAACTTCTGCATTGATTCTCTTGACCTTTGGCATTATTTGAAGCTTCTTCCTGGATATCAAATGACAACCTTGACAACTTTATTTCTTGACGAAGTCCTTGACATTAATGATGACTTCATCCGGTGACATCAATGACAACTTTGACTTAGGGACTCAAAATGTCCAACAAAGACTACAGACTTGAGCAATACAAGTAATATTTTGTGGTTGGTTTTTTTCCAAAAGAGTTTTCTAGGATATATGATGTGTTATATGTGTATCATTTATAGATATTTCTTGTAATATGTATATGCATGTTATATCATGAATCTTAGATGATTATAAAATATCATCTAAATAGTGGTAATGCTTTAATATTGAAGTATCACTTTCATTATGGCATTCTTAATATGGATCATAGAAATCTTTGTTTATATCTTATAGAGTGTTGAATATTATAAAGAATGAAGAAGAAATGGGCAGAGAGAGAGAAAGCTAATGTTCCACTCATTTAGGATTTTAGGGTTCCCTTAGGTGGGTTTATCCATAGGATACCAACTTAGATAGACCCTAAATGTTAGTACAAGAACTAAGAAAATTATGGTGTAGCAATCTCTTAGGGTTACAATGGGCATGATGGTAATGGAATTTCAAAGTGAGACCTAAATGCAGGATAAGCTTGGATCCCATTGTATATAGATTTGTGTGATGGAACCCCGATGGACTGTGAGGTATCCATGTGAGATATATCATGCAAATGATAGTCATAGGAACCCGATTGACTATGGGAAAACCTATGAGGAATGTCATTTGGTGTGACAGTCATCGAAAACCTTGATTGGTTGTTGGGAATTTACGTGAGAGATGTCACATAGATGATAGTTACCTCAATTAAACCATCAATGGAATGGGTTAATTGAGCATGATAGTTTTACACATGGTGTAGTTAGTAAAATTATAAGAATCTTTATGCCTAGGTACTAGTAGATGTTTAATGAGACTAGTAGGGGAATTGGTATCCCTTGTTGAAAATATAGGATAGGGTTAATCCCTATGCCATGGTCAAAACATACTTCAAAGGAAGGTAAATAAATGGGAAGACCATGTGAAGGCATACTTTAAGCTGTATGGGTAGTGTACAAGGTGAACCCTAGAGTCGATGTGGGAGTTTGGCCACTCCTATCCACTTGAAGGATGTTGCAGTATATGGAACTTGAAATATGGTTAAAAGCTTTTGTTGAATCTATGTGAAGCATTTTGGTGAACCTTACTTGCGTGTAAAAAAATATTTCTCTCCTAGGTTGGTTAGAATTGGGTTGTTACACCCCGCTTGGGGGATATCTAAACATACCACTTTTTTTCATTATAATCTCAAATAAATACTACATTGCTTCTTCTACAAGGCAAACCCTAGCATCTACTGCTACCAACTCAATGTGCATGCAAGGTGACACCTCATCCTTACATACACATTGATACCTCATCCTTGGACTTTAATCCATATTACAAATGTGTGATTACATAGGTATTTTAATGCCAAAAAAATCTTGGATGGATTTGGAAGGGTTAAAAATATGTAGAAAAATAAAATAAAACTAAGTACAAATGGAAAGCAATTTGCTAAGAGTAATAACAATTTTGAGAAAAGCATCTCCATGGAACACAAGATATGTCATTGTGGAAATACAAGACCTTGATATAGAGTTTCAAGAAATTTGGTTTACACATATGTTAAGGGAAGGGAACAAATGTGCAAATAGGCTAGCGAATAGAGGGGTTTTAACAAAGTATCATGAAGTTTTATTATCTTTTGCATGGTTAGAGGAAGTAGTAAGTTTAGCTAAAGTTGACAAGAAAATGTTTGTTGCCTTAATCAAATAATGATTAAGATTTACTTTAATGTTTTACATTGGTAATATTTGTTGTATTTAATATCATTAATGGATTTTCATATAAACTATTTATTACAATTCTTATGGTTGCACTTATACTTCACGAAGGAAACTAACAATCTAAATCTTGTAAAGTGGACTATGATAACGCAAAATTTTAGAAATATTACTATATTATGATGTAATGCATTGATAGTAGAGGTGGAGTTTTGATATTGTGAAGGATTTTGCAAGAAAATGTCAAGAAGAAGGATGCTAAATTTTGGAATATTTGTATTTACAAAGAAAATTGAAGAAGATCTAGAAAATAAAAATCAAGAATTCAGACTTTTTATGAAAAAATATATAGGTATCTAGCTATAGCAACTCAATTGAGATAAGAATTGAATCTATTTGTAAAATATCAAGCTCTAAAGGAAAGCGTTATGATTTTTCTAGCGTGGTGGACCCAAGTACAACCAATTTTTCTCTAGAAAAAATATACATATACATATATCTATATATATATACAAAATAAATAATTATTTAAAAAAAACATTAAAAAATTGAACCACTGATAAAATTTATTTATATTAACCACATTCATATCTTTAAAAAATTTCAAATAAAATGTTAAATTAAAAATACAATATAATTTGGAGGAGAAAATGTGAGTTAGAATCAAGCCTCATATTTTCTTGTTTTAGAAAATAATCAAGTAAAACAAGTGTGAGAAAGAAGTGAACATCACATTTTCTTGTTCAAGATTTGTTGGAAATTTTAAAAACTAACAGATCCTTGAGAAGAATAGCATGATAGGAAAGTCATTTTTTGAAATCCCTAACTAAAAGTAAGTATGCCTTAGTTGGAAGTATGGAAAAGCTAGTTAGGATTAAGAGGAAGAGCAAAACTATTATAAATATTATCAAGGGAGCAAATATTACACTAAAAGTGATTATCAAGGATGAAATGATTGAGCATAATGTAATGGTTCTTAAAAATAGAGGGTTAATATGTAAGTTACATAGATATTGGCCAAGTTTTTAAAAGATTCAAAATTGGATCAAATGGAAGTAGAGATTGAATTCAAATTACCCCATGACTTTTATTTCGAAGGGATTTTTGTTCATTAAGTTTAGCTCAAAAATAAAATATAGAATAATGGTTATTGACCCATTGTTTAGGGGGGGAAATACATTATATTTAAGACCATGGAATGAGAATTTTATGTTAAAATTAAAATTATTAAAAGACTTTTGGTGTGGATTAGGCTTTTGGGCTTGCATATTAGCTTATCAACAAGAATATTTTGAATAATATGACAACATTCTAGGGGAATCATCTAGGAGGGACCAACTACTAAGGTGTGAAGGGTGTACACAATTACATATGTGTTTCCATGGATATTTCATAACCTTTATCTAATGGTTTCATATACATGATATTTCAAAGGTATTGCGACAATATAGGACAAATACAAATGGGATGGATAATTTCTAGAAGCAAAATATAATTGGGTTGCTATTCTACTCTGTAGAAAAGAGAAAGACATCAAAGTTGAAATTATAAATGTATGTGTTCCAAATATAGTTACTCCTTATAAAATATTTGGAAGGACCTTAGCATATTTTTTTCAAATACAATGATGATTAACAATTATGATCTAAGGATTCTTGGGGTGCTTAACTGTTAGTCTCACAATGACACTGAGAGGGGGGGGTGAATTAGTGTAGTTATTTAAACTTAAATCTACAACTCTTAAAGCCGAAACAATGAAAACTTAAAACCAAATAAAACAAGTATAACAAGCGGACATCACACAACACAAGATGTACCGAGGTTCACCAATTTTGGCTACTCCTCAAAATTATTGTTTGGACTCCCATCCAAATCTAGCCTTTGCAAAGCACCAACTTTACAATAAATTTACCAGCACCCACTGGAAGGAGCACCAACCCCTTATTTATCTGCACCAACAGAAAGGAGCACCAACCCCTGATTTACCAGCACCGACTGGAAGGAGCACCAACCCCTGATGCCAAGCACCAACTTGGACTTCAATTTTTCAACTAGAAGATTGACATTAAAATGCCTTCACTTTTACAAGACCCTGACTAGTCTATTGCTTACCCAACCTCTCTCACAATTCATGAAACACACACACTTTTCGCACTCATACAGCCCTCTTACAACCCTCTCTGTGCACTCTGAATTCTCCACGCAACACTCCTTTTATAACATCCATATTCTCACCTGCAACTTATTAATTGTAACTCCTATATTTAACTTCCATATTTTTACATGCCACTTGTCAATTGTAACTTCTTTATGTCACAAGTTTCACATATGCCACTTTGCTGTTTTGGCTCTATGTTTAGGCCTTGAAATGTTTTTCTTTTCGAATCTTGGTCTTCGTCTATTTTCATTGCACCTTGGTGCCACGTGTTGTTCAGTGCTGCCACTATAGACTCTGTCCACCTGTCAACCAATGATGACATTTGGTATATCCATCAATAAAAGATTTCATTCTACAATAACCCATGTAACCGTCGTACTGACTTCTGTCACACTTCTTATTTTAGCTATATGATTTCACTCTGTAACTGCCCCTGTAACTGTCGTATTGACTTCAGTTCACTCTTCTTATTTTAGTTGGGTTCTTCTTCTTGCATCGCAAAAATGCGACATGTCGTGAAATCACGACATTTCAGCCTCTTTGTCCTCTCTGCATCTTTGTCATTTTCTTGGCTTTTGCCCACAAAAATACATGTCGCGATATCGCGACACTTTCACCTTCGTACTCTTTCTCTTTGCTTTTGGTCATGAAAATGCGACATGTCACGATATCGCGACACTTTTTCTCTCTTGCTCTTTCTCTTCTCTTTTGGTCGCAAAAATGCGATATGTCACGATATCGCGACACTTTTTCTCTCTTTCTCTTTCTCTTCTCTTTTGGTCGTAAAAATGTGACATGTCGCGATATCGCGACACTTTTTCTTTCTTGCTCTTTCTCTTTTCTCTTGGTTGCGAAAATGCGACATGTCGCGATATCGCGACACTTTTTCCTCCTTACTCTACATGTCACGAAATCGTGACACTTTTTCTTTCTTGCTCAACATGTCGCGAAATCGCGACACTTTTTCTTTCCTACTCAACTTATTGCGAAATCGTGACACTTTTTTCTTCTTGCTCAATATGTCACGATATCGCGACACTTTTTCCTTCTTGCTGTATTTTGATTTTCCTTTGATCTTTAGCATATGGGCCACTTCGGTCTTCTTGGAAAATCACTGTACATACTCTGAATAACCTCTAAACTCTTGTCCACTACATCAACCGATCTATCTGACTGTGTTGACAACAATGACAATACTGTCACTGCACCTTGCTCAACATTAACATAGTTCTATATCCTTTAAAAAATAAGGGTGGCACTCTTGGATGGATTAAATTAATGTAGGATTTTATTTTATTTATCAATTTAGATGACCTTTGTGATGTTATTAATTCAATGTTTCAATATAAATGGGATAATAAACACATTGGACAAAATTATAGTAGAAATATTGGATACATTTTTTGTTAATTAACACATGGTTACAAATATAGTATACAATCTCTTTGGGTATTTTATTGCAAATAGAATCAAATCACAAACCCATTCTCTTGAGATGTAATTTACTCAATAATTTTCACCCAAATCCAATTTTGTTCCAGTTTATATGGCTGCAAGATCCTAATTTCTTCTACATTATTATGTTATAGTTGGACTAAGAAAATTTTGAAGGATCTTATATGTGTAATTTTTTTCAAAAGATGAAATATCTAAAGGGGAAAATGAATATTTAGAATGATAAACATTTTGGTAATATATCTAAGAAAAATAAGAAAACAACTCAAAGTTTGTAAAAGGGACAATAGAAATTAATGGAATGGACTAGGTTGCTTATGAGCAAGAAAAATAGTTACCTTGTAATTTCATAATGTATTGAAAAAGGAACCATATTTATCCCAAAAATCCAGGGAGAGGTGGGTAAATGAAGGAGACAAAAATACCAAATTCTTTCATGCTACATTTGGAATATTTTTTCTTTTCATTGCATTAAAACAAACCAACTTTAAATGGGGTAAATGGTAAGGAAGAAGAAGATATCAAGAAAGAAGCAATTAATTATTTCAAATATATTATATCAATGTTGGGCAAGGTAAGGAGACGCGAGTTAGAATTTTACAAAACAATCCATCAATTATCACATAGGGATAAAATGAAAAAATATTGAGGAAGATATCTATAAAAAAGCTACATAAGGTTATTTTCTCTTTCCATCCTAACATGATACCTAACCTTAATTGATTTCGCATAATTTTCTCTTAAATTTGTTTTGGGTTTTTCGAAGATTAATATGTTGTCTATGACTGAAAGGAAAAAAAAAATGAGATATTATAATAAGTGATATCAATTTCATGTTTCTTACAATGGTTACAAGAAGGTGCGACTAAATAATTTGATCATGTTTCTCCAATAAGACTGTAATATGATTTATAATATCATTTCAAGAATTATGGTAAACAAATTTAAAGGTATTCTATATTTTTCATCTTAGATGAATAAGGTGATCTTGTTCATGGAAAATAAATTATAGATGGTGTGATCATTGTACAAGAGGCTATACATTCTCTTCATTCCATAAAACACTATGTATTCTTGAAATTAGATATGAACAAAGCATATGATAGGCTTCGCTAGGATTTTTTGCATAATATTCTCAAAAAATTGGTTCTTATCAAGGTTGGTGTGAATGGATTAGATATTGTTATAGCACTCCAAAATATTTTATATTGATTAATGGATCCCTTATTAAATACTTTGATTCATATTATTGAATCCACCATGATCATCCACTATCTCCTTACCTATTTATTAGTCTTATGGAGGCATTAGGGAGAGCTTCCTTGAAGATAAAAAAGGAAGGATAAATCAAAGGTATTCAAGTTGCGACAAATAGTCCCTCTAAAATATCATCTCCAACTTATTGATGATAATTTTATTTTAGGTCATCCATCAATAAGTGAGGCTATGGAGTTTAAATTAGTATTATCATATTATGAAGAGGTTGTCAAACAATTGGTT
This sequence comes from Wollemia nobilis, assembly GCA_028583015.1. Classification (NCBI taxonomy): domain Eukaryota; kingdom Viridiplantae; phylum Streptophyta; class Pinopsida; order Araucariales; family Araucariaceae; genus Wollemia; species Wollemia nobilis. The sequence continues at coordinate 141,243 of JAQPPZ010000739.1, forward strand.
AATACTATAAAATATAGGGTATTTTACATTAACATTATTCTATATTTATAATATATTGTTGTGGATATTTTAGGGTTTAAAATTAAAAACTTTTATTAAAATATTTGAATATTCCTTTGTCTCATAAAGGAAAGAAGCATTTGTGAGACTCAAATTTGGATCAAATGAAATCTTGTTTGGTAGGTTAGAAAGGTCAATTCATAATCATGGATGGAAGGCTACAACTCATAAATACTACATTGAAATCCATCTCTATAAATATGATGTCACTTTCAAGATTATTTGCAAGTATAGCATTTGAATTGGACAAAATTCAAAGAGGATTTTTTTTGTAAAGGATGTGAGAAAATGTAGGTTTTTCTTTGTAAGTAGAATAGTGTTTGAAAAGGAAATAATATTGAAGGGGTAGGCGTGAGGGGAAACACTTGACTAGAGACTATGCAAAGATCGAGCAAACAATTGAAAAAATATTACTTCAAAAATATATAAAATATTTTAGTGTAATAAAATTATTCAAGAATAAACAATGCTAAAGGATAACCAACATGGAACTTCAAATTAAATAGTTTACAATTGACCAAAACACATATTATATGGTTAATTAGTGAGACAAATTCTAAAAAAAAATGGTTAGATTCTTGGTTGAAGCATTTACCTCTTATTTCTTATATCTAGCTTGTGAAGGTCCAAAGGTCGAAGATTATATTAATGTGAAATAAATTCACATAATAACTTTCTATTAGTAATTTGGTTGAAGGAGATGAACTCAAAAAAATAGAATATGAGCTTCAAAAGATGTTTTAAGAGTTTAATTTACCTATTTGTTTATGGAATGATGAGTTGTTATTGAATTTATCAAGATATGGTGGATACTTAGTCAAGTTGGGATATAAGGATTTAGAGAACTCAAAATTTCTTACTTCTAATGGTTTTCCTTGGAAGATAGTTTGTTCATTGGAGACCCTCCCAAAGGCCTTGATATTCCTCTGCTTAATAGTCTAGAGCAAGATTTTTATAAAAAAGACTCTACAAAGAAGAGGATCATGGATATTTTAGGTATGTCTTGTGTGAGAATATTCTAGAAACATCACATAATTTAGTTGTTCCTTGTCACTTTGTTTATACCATTTGGTGTCACTTTTTCAAAAATGTGAGAATATATTAAGTAGGTCTATCAACATCAAAATCGTTGATAAAATTTTGTATTGATTATTTTAAAGCTAAATAATTATTTATTCTATTGAGGTTTGGTCCTATCATTATTTTTAAAACATTATGGCTCAAAATAAATAATAGAATTATAATAATGTCTTAAAATAGTACCCAATATTATTATCTCTTTTGTAGAATGATTATAGACATGGTGTTCATGGGAAGTCTCAAATATGAACAAATAAGTGGGGGCCTCTTGGTTACAAGATTTGAATATACATGGAAGGGTCACTTGCAACAGTGAAGTTAACATAAGGGATTTGCTTCAATCTATGATAAAATAGAAATGCCCAAAAATAGGATTTATTAAAGTTACTTTTGATGGTGCTTCCAAAGAAAATTTAGAAATATCTAGTGGAGGTAGTGTTTTTCTAAATACTCAAGGAATATTTCTCCTAAATTACTTAGAATCATTTGAAACTTTAACTAACAACTATGCAAAGTCTTGGAAACTTCTTAAAGGGATCAAAATTGCAATTGAAAAATGATGGAAATATATTCTAGTTAAGGAAAATTCATAAATTATTGTTAATGCTATCAACAAAAATAAAAGTGGAAATTTAATAGAAATAGCATTATTGTTGTTTATCAACTATTTTTTTTGAGGCAATATATTAAAAACATAAACATATCTATCGAGAAGAAAACCAGTTAATAGATAATTTGGTTAATCATAGTCTTGATCTTCACCTTGGAAAAATTCAAGTTTTAGAAGGCAACTAATCAGGTGAGATTTTATATCTTAATGAAAATAATGTCAAGAATATGATTGTGAAAATATAATAATTAGAGGAAAATGAAAAATATATTTGATAAAAATCCAAGTTGAATGGTTTAATTGACATAATAGCAAATGTAATATTTTATTATTTTAATGGGATTTGATGTAAATAAAATCCATAGTTAGATTATACACACAAAAAACAAATAACATGACAAACATAACATTTTGTAGTCAACCAATGCATATAACTACTAAAAAAGTATGGTTAACTTTTTGCTAGATACCTATTCCTTACTTTGTGGGTATGACACTTGACTAGCATGTACTTTGTAACCCCCAGTGTAACTTCTAGAAGTTACACTTGTGAATTATTTCATGTGGCAAAGAATGTGTTGGAATTTTCCCAGCTAAAGGATGGAGGGATCAATGACTTTTTGTGCGCCCTCTCATTTAATGCCTTCCTTTTCTAGTTTCTCCTCTACAATCAATAAGTGTGTTGAATTAGTACCCTCAATAGGAAAATTTAGGTCCCCTAATGTTATTTCCTTCCAATCATTCTAAGATAAACAATTTGAAGTCAAAATCCTTGAAACCAAACATTTGTCCTCTCTATATTTTGATCTAAAAAACCCTCTTTGTTTCTACACTCCTAAAAATTAGTGGTGCAAAATAATGTAAATGGTTTTGATATGCTTTTAGGGACTATAAAAAACCTATCTCTATCCCTTTTCATATATTTTGAATAAAACATCTGGTGCCTCTTTTTTGGCCTACAAAGCCAAAAAAGAGGCACCAAATGTTTCCTCTCAAATTTAAACCTTGTTAATCCCACTTCTAGTAAGGATTCCACTACATAAATGAATGTTAACATGAAGTGGAGTGTGCTCATAGGAGGAATTCATCTCCCACCCAATACCAAGCATCATGCACTAAATTCATATCCTAACGGATGAGGTACACCTCTTGGGTTCTCATTATTCATGATTTTGTGGATGTTGTGCAAGAACTAGCTAGAAATTCATTGTATTATTATGTTTAAGAGATATTCTTGTCAATTAGGGGCTTTTCAAATGGATAAAAATCATGTGGAAAGTGGGTAGAGTCTGACTTGTTAAATCTAGTAGGGGATGGGGAAAGGCTAAGTTGTAGTCACATAACGCATTCCTAAATTGCTCTCCACTATGGAACCTAAATTATTTATAATCAAGAGTAGTATCTTCATATATTTTCATCACATAAGGACTTTCTACTCTTAGTACCCTATTTGGATTGATTTTCCTTTACTCAATTTCTTAGTTAAAATTTTTTTGTCATCCCTTGTGATTTAGATTGATCATGTTATCTAGTGTTAATAGGGGAAAACACTTAAGGCTAAAATATATCCTAGGATTTTGAATTGAGATAGATATATCTTAGCCATTGACATGATAAATAAAAAAATTGGTTCTAAGGTTTTCATCATCGTAGGATCTCAATTATATTAATCTACCTATTGCCTAATTCTACTACCATGAAGCAAGCCACCTGATACATGACTATCCTAAGATATTAGCCAAATAGAAATTATAAGAGAAGGTTGTGGTAAAGTTAGCTTCCATGGATCTAATCTCAATCATTCTTCATTTATCCTAGATTACTCTCAACTCTATTTTTTGCAAATCTAAGGGGAAAAGGATAAAATATGAAATATAAAAATTTGACAACCACTATT